>JAODVQ020218423.1:0-13760 GCA_025400075.2 Phenganax stokvisi
GTTTTTGTTACTCGCGCGCGCGGTTATTCAGGGTCCTCAGCCCCGGGGTTGAAATCCGCCATGTAATCGTAATATTTTTCAGCTCGGTCAACAGGGTATATCTATAAATTTTGGCGAGAAGTGGTGATAATCCAGTTGTTTTGATCTATAACGTCCGGTTTAATTCACTGGTTACATGCAATCCAGCAGTCACCCAATTTTTCCCATGAAAACAATGCAGTTTACAAAAATCGCTGCGAGAACGAGTTTAAAAACATTAGTACTATCCGAGGCTATGACAAAAATTCGAAAAATGAATTCAACGAAGGTTTTCCGCCGAATCTTGTTCAAGCAAAGTATCCGATCAAAATCGAATCCATGCTCGCAAAATGTTAACCGCACACTGGTGTAAGTAACGATTTTGTGATACCTTCACTCTTTCAGAGTATTCTTTAATGAAAAAAACGTTAAATTCACAAATTTGTATGACTCTACGACTTGACATTGCAAACGATGGACTACCCTCGTTTTGGCGTAAAAACACAAATACCCCTCCAAAACAACATGGACGTCATGATGAAAGCATGTTTGAGGAACTTCGCGCATGATTAAATCAACCACCTGAGAACCTTCGCACTTGATTTCAAATACTCCCAAGAATTCGGGGTGAAAAACATATGTGTTAAACATTCAATACATCAGCAAGATTTAATATATCATCCACTTGTGATTGACGTAGTTTCTGTGACAAAATAATCAGTATTTACGACACGTAATACGCCCATATTCCTCTTCACATAACTGCAGCGCATATTTTAGACTTGTAATCTACATGGATAAGTCTACGATACTGTTATCGATGTTATCATCATTTAATGAATTATACACTGTCCTTCACGATATTATTTCAAAAAGTTTTGATCCAGGTATCATAGTATGCATGTCCGTACTTCATTGCGCAACTTCATATTTATTCAATGATTTATATACCATCATCACACTAGCAAACAACACAACATTATCCTCATATATGCATGACTACAACCAACAAACACATATATACAGGGAGGTTATAAATAGGTTGCACATATATTCCTGTAACTCCCGCACATAGAATAATAAACATGCCAATAATCCTCTTTAAACGAACGAGATTAACAAGCTATCCAACTAAAACAAGCCAAACCCCCAAGATAGATAGATGCACATGCAGTGCATCTTGCATTAGACTTCCAACAATATTTCCTATTCTAAAGTCTTCATCCGCAGAAGACATAATGACAGTAAAACTTTTCATCAAGAAAGCTTGACATCTTATAGAGTAAATTTTACTTGATAAGAGAAGCTTGATCATTTTTCTCCATGCTATTTGAATGCAGACAAGACCAGGAAAAACGGAGTAGTTTCACTCAGTCAAAAACATGATTCAGTGCCAAACAGAAAGTTACAATAGAAAAGCACTTTAGTACTTTAAATTCCAGCAATGTTTAAATACGCATTTTTCAACAGTAGGGAGTTTAAGCTTCGCGTACAAAAGATACGGCAAACGGCAGAGCCGTTTTTCTTGGTAGACTTTTTTGACCTGTCGTCTTTTTTGGATTTTCCATTTTATGTCAAACAATTTTATTTTAACACCTTGTACTAACACAACTAATTATCTTTGCCTTACTGTCTTTATATTGGCAATTTTTTGGCCTTGGGTCTGGCGTTTGCCGTTGAACGCGAAGCTTTTAAGCTCTCCAATAACCAAATAACTAAATGTAACGGTAACTGAATGCAGTAGCTACAATCTTTGATTCTCTTGAAAATCGAACTCAGGAAAACATCCATATCAAACATGCATGGGTGTACCGTAGCTGTATTTTGCGATGGTTTTTGGTTTGCTCATGAACCAAGAAAATACCAGTTTCTATTTAATATTACTGACAGACTATATTCATTGGGTACCATATATGCAATATACAATATAAGGTTCTATTATAAATTATGTTACGACAGTTGAACTTTATGTTGTTGTTGATCGTTGTGGTTAAGTTACGCCTTTGTAAACTAAATCTACTGCATTTGCATTTGCAGTAATTAATATTAGTTGAAAAAAAAGTTAAAGTTCATTTAATTAATCAGCTAACGTATCATTTCACAATGGCACGCCTCGGCACGTAATCCAAGCACCATTTAAGTAGTTGGTATTTTTTTGTGTCAGTCTTAGTCAGGGAGTGTTCGGTGCACGAACGTTCCTGCTCCAACTGTAAATGTGATTCAGAGCAGTAGCTAAATAGTAAAGAAGTATTTCGTGCATGGCACTGTTATTAGTAGCACTATTCAAAGATACCGTTGTTGCGAGGCCCTCGCGCATAAAATAGACCGAAGACCTCGTAACAAGTAGATCGCACAAATCTCTGTTCCATATCACTGTAGTCACGTAGCTACACACAGCTGTCGATCGTCACCTTGCATCATATTAAAACCACAACATCACTTCAGACTTCAGTCACAATATCAATGGCCAAGTGTTGCTCATGATGAAAATCTCTCCATTCGCATGCATTGAGATGTTAGTTCTAAAGCTACTGTACATGAAAAGCGTCAAAGCAAGTATCATTGTACCCAATCAGCCAGTCATAGCTTTTTCCGCAGACGAGCATGTTATATAAACTAGATGCTGTACATGTAACTGCTGCATGCATGAGCCAAATGACTGTGTAATCTAGCAATATTAAGATTCCATAACAAAGGAGAACCATTATCGTCCCGACTCTTCGCTCGTTATTTAATTGCTCTAATATAGACGTACAAAAGCAGAGGTGATAAGATTCGAGAACAATCTCAAAAAGAGAACGAGACGCGGTGCGCACAGCGGTCATTGAAATGAAACTCATTAACCGTGATCGTGGGAACACATCTAAGCTCATGGCATTAATATCAGAACATACATACATACAGTCTCAATTACTGATATCATCGTTATTATTAAAAAATGGGACATGAGGCAATTTATCATCAATATACTGCAATACTTGGCCGCAATTTTAATATATTTTGTTTCAATCGGCTAATCATGCATGACGTTAACATCAAGTTACCCCAGGACATTTCAAAGTTGAAAAATAAGAGTTACTCGTAGAAGAGGAGCAACGGACATGATGTCCCGACTGGCGGTTGCGTGACGTCCATGTATACATGTAATACACATCATCCCTAAAATATTCGCTATTAAGACAGCTCAATTCTCTCCGACAGTTAGCCCAATGGAGCACTGCTGAACATGCTCAACGATAGCAAAAATCGACATTTTGGTAGACATACACTACAATTAGTCAACGGATTCGTAACATTCCACACATGTTGAGAATTTGTGTGTTTTATGAATATTATTGCCCTCAGTAATTTGTTTAGAGGGATATTCAACAGGCCAGTAAATCTATATTTAAAAGTGGTACAGCTAATCCGTATTTACACAAGTCCTCAAAAGTAGTGAATGTCATAGATCTCAAGTGATCGTTTCCTGTTCATACGTGTGGTTGTATAGAAACATATACATCGTTACTTCGCTTATCTGAAAAGGAGCTTATAAAAAGTTTAAAATTAAACACTGATAATACAGAAATCAAACTCAATCTGCTTTCTATCTCGTCTATTGGTCCCTTTCTCTCAAAGTTGCTTGCTTTCATATAATGCATGTGAAAATTGTGAAACTTATCTGCAGACTACTTCAGTACTAATCAGTTACGCTATTAACATAACAAGTTGTTAAATGTTTGCCATATATCCGGAATACAAGCTTGATTCTAGTATTCAGTGATTTCTTAAACAAACTCACCAGACAACTAAAACAACGAGGCTCCACAATATTCCCCCGGTTCCAAACATACTGGTTTCTTCTCAACCTTTACTCAGGATGAAAACACTTTTCCACTAAATGATGGCCAATGAAAGAATGTTATCTCTTCTCTTTTCTGTTAATAACCTGAATAGCTAGTGTTGGCGTATTTCGGCCTTCTCTCCTTAGTAGAAATGTCACTCTAAGCTGTTGCGCATATGTGAAACTTTATAATATCCTCTCACTTTCCGTTGAAAAACAAAAAGGCAGTCTTCTAATCAATTCCACATGGCAAATTCATTTAGACAAATCTCTCGAACAGAAGTTTTCCTGAATCACGCTTATCTCTCTTGAAAATGTGTGACTGAGGAAATAATTAGAAAGCTTTTCCTCTTTCGTTTCAGGACCATAGAAAATTTTCTTTCTCAACTATAATAAGGACGCATAGACCTAATTTCCGAGATCTGTAATACGGAAGAATGGAAGAAAGAACCTACACGAATAGTTTAATTAAACCTCTTGTAACAATGTAAACACGTGTTAACCACAAAATGAACTTAAATCTCATTATGACCAGTGTGCGTGGTACTTTAAAAGAATATATGTAACGCGCAGAATAAATAATCTTGATCCTACAAGTCTATTATAATTATGAGTAAACATGAGAGCTACAATATTACTGATAAAAAAATATGAGATGAAATTTTAAAAAATTTTCCAGTATATAGTTATGGATGCTGCGCTCACTTTGTAAACTAGAGACTTCGGAAGCATCTCTGCTCAGGTCGAGTGTATCAATATACGACTCCTTGTGAGTAGTGTAAACACAGTTATTATGTAGCTAAAGAGGATAAATATTGCAGGATAAGGAACAAGCTATTTTTGTATTTGAAGACCTAAGTTGGGGTATGACCAAAACAGGCGCTCTCCAAGAATCTATTTTAGGACTTCTATATGGCTACTCTTACCACTTTTTCTACGTCAATGATTAATTCAGCTGGTGCCTCAGGTGTATGCATGTGCCAATCAGCAATCCAGCTTTTCAGCTTTAGTTGTGTTTGCCAAATGGCTTAAGAGGGACTTCGACGTTATTCTTACCATTACTGTCATATCAAAAAACTGAAAAAGGGAAAACGAAAAGGTAGAGTACCAGTTGTGTTTTGGCAATGGTACTTAGCCATGATCAAACGTGCTGACATGCAGTATACCAGGTATATGCACTTTCAAAAATTGGAAACACTAAAATTTGGATGACATTCACCGTAATTAGCAACTTCAATGCCTGGGCAACTTTATGCTTCCGAAGTTCGACTTTCCTAGGGATCAATAAGTACTGAGTTATTCAAATTCATAAGTACCTGATTTCAAAGGCTGTGAAGTTTTTTTGAGACGCCCTGTATATATACGACAGTATATGCAAATATTTGAGGACGGTAGGCAACAGTTAAAGACTGGTTTTCATACGGTCGTAATTGTCGGATAAGAACAGTCACGATACCTCTCAACGGCCAAAATATGCTGTTATTTTAGCGCTAAATCTCATAGAAAAAGTTAGTACGTATCATCCAGTAATAATTCCTTTACTAATAATTAGTTGAAGAGTTGTAATTCGGCAGTTTAGAAAGATCGTAACTCCATGACTCCATCTTTTCGACAATCACGGCGACGTGAAAATCATTGCCATTGGCCAGAATTATTCCATGGGGGTTTCTGACAGTTACCGTGAGCTACGGTAGTGTGTTTACCTTAAAGTCCAACAGAACAACACAACATTGTGTTTTCAAGGAAACTGGGAAAATGTCACAATAGAACAACAACGCAGCAGCATCTATTTCATTTGACTTTCGACATACGGTGCGAATTCTGAGAAATTTCAACCGATAAACGAGGTGCCAAATCATATCACGCAATTCGCCGATCTTAATAAGCCGACCTTACTTGTTTCCTCAAAGAAAGTTTCCACTCAGGAAAATGTTACTTCCGATCGAGGGTTAATGACACAAAGAAAACTGACTTCTCCGCTCCGATCCTGCGGATAATTATCCTTACTGGAAAGTGGCCTACAGACTACACCGCTGGCTGCAGCTGCCAACCAACATCAGTGGTCGCCACAATTTCCAGACAGAACTGTCAGACAAAATTGCGAGGCTTTTCTGATAGGATAGTCTTTGTTGGTCAAAAACTACCTAATCACGTCAACGATAACTGCACTACTGCGGGAGTAAGGATAGACAGATTGCTGTGAAGCTTTGTGCCATTGAGCGGAGCTTTAATAACGCCGAACAACCTGAATGGTATTAATTGTAATAAGTTAAGAACTATTGATGTTTGTTTCTGCTTAGGTAAACCTATGTAAACACACTCTCATGTGTGTGTAAACTTTATTTAACGACGTTAGTTTCGTCAGTGTTTTGTTGCCGGATTATGTGATAGTTAAACGTTGTACAAAATAGTACTTCATTCTCACCGTGTACTTCTTGCTGAGGCGTAAAATGCGTAAAAGCAAAAAGATAAGAAGCACCATGCAATAGTATAATTTGATGAAACGAATATGTCATTTTACAACAAAAATATTTAAAAACATCATATTTTAAATCCACACAAATTTGTGATATCCTTGATCTTAGTACTGTACATGTTATATTTGTGAAAACCGACACGACAACTTTCTTCGTGTGTATTTTCAACCGCTTACGATTCCACTGACGACGACTTCTAGGAAACCAGGCATGCGCTAACCCTCAATAAAATTAAGAGTCACAAGAGGTCTTGAATAGTAGCATTGGTAATGATGGGAATTGTCTATGGTAAATAGAAGTTGAACGTCAAATCACATCTCGGAATGCACGAAACACTACCAAAACGCTTTATATCTATTTAGGTTATGTGAGAGTCAGATAGAGCATCAGAAGACGTCATCCACTACCTTGGAGGCAATCTCTCTTTGCTTTTCACAGCCCTGAATCAAAAAAGAGCTTCTTATAGCACTGTTTGGAGCAATTTAACTCGTCAAATTATAAACGGATCCGAGATTTTTGCGAAAGTTTACAGACATGGTGGACATATGTGTAAAGAACTCCTTAAATCTTTTTTGAGAAAAGGATGGGATTTTAGGTTTGAAGCAGAGGGAAGAGGGCTTAAACGCGCGCACAGCATTGTATCGGTCATCATTTGAACTTTAGTGCAGTAGATGATCACATGACAGGTTACATATACCATCGCTACATTGTTAAAAACTTCGAATAATAGCTCCCCATGAATAAGCCCATCCTGTTCACCAACCCACCCTCGTATATGAGAAAAATTCGGGAATTAACCAAAGTTACCTAATATAACATGTCTGAAGTATTCATAAACGTTTTCCCTAACAAAACATTGTACAGATAAAATAAATAGACCTGATAAATCCACACTTGTTTTACTATATGTGTTATCTGCTATTAATTATTTTGGTTGCTATAAACCTCACTCAAAACAATCACGATGGTAACACAAAATGTAGTCCGTGAATAAGCTCCTCGATATGGCCACCGCATCGTTTCTGACACGCAGACACACAAACACATCCTGTACAGTACAGTTACCAATCAACTTTCCAACGTCTCGCGTACTAGTATCGTTGACTATCATGCAACAACAGTTCCGTTGAATTATAATTGCAATAATGTACACAAAACACTATGAAAATGATATCATTGACGAGAACCAAACCACAACAGTTATATACCAACGCAACTGCATAGTCAATATTTCCATGGCCATGAACAACCAACAATGCAGCTGATGAGTAATGACCGTACAACCAGTTTGACAACCAATGAAACTTAGAATGACTGTCACGTGATGTATTCAACACGTGAAGTGGTTTTCGAAAATAACAAAGATTTTGATTCAATCTCGAAAATGGATGCGAGACAGCCGATTAAAGCTGGCATTTGTGGAAAAACGAAAAAGAAAGAAGTGAGTATTAACAGCTTGTTCCCAGAAATTTTGACTATTATATTTTGCTACTTGGATTTGCGAGATAAAGGCCGTGTAGCTCAGGTATGTCGAAGATGGCGTGATGCGGCTTATGCCAAGTGTGTTTGGAGGTCAACTCAAGCAAGACTGCATTTTCGACGTTCTTCTCATCATTTATTTCCCTCATTAGCTGCTCGAGGAATTCGTAGAATACGAGTACTGAGTTTGAAAAGCGATCTAAGTTACTTAGTTCATAACATGAGTAATATGGAGTATTTGATCTTAAAAGGATGTTACAACGTTACAGACAGCAGTATCACCAAAGCTTTCGTGAAGACCATGTCGACTTTGACAGTTCTCAATCTAAGCCTTTGTAAACAAGTGACCGATACCAGTG
Organism: Phenganax stokvisi; assembly: GCA_025400075.2. Lineage (NCBI taxonomy): Eukaryota > Metazoa > Cnidaria > Anthozoa > Malacalcyonacea > Clavulariidae > Phenganax > Phenganax stokvisi. The sequence continues at coordinate 8,157 of JAODVQ020218423.1, forward strand.
TGGATCGTATTTCCCGTTTTCTATGTAACCTTGAGGTACTAGATTTAGGTGGATGTTGTAATATTACAAATGGTGCTTTACTTTATTGTGCTAAAGGACTTGTTCATCTCAAAAATCTGAATTTACGTAGTTGTCGTCATATTTCCGATCTTGGCATAGCTCACATAGCTGGTCTTACTGCTAGTACACAGGGAAATAGAAACTTAACTCACCTATGTCTTCAAGATTGTCAGAAAATCACAGACAATGCGCTATGTAATATTGCTAAAGGTTTACTCAACTTAGAAGAGCTTAATTTAAGTTTCTGTTGTGGGGTACGAGACGCTGGCCTCACACACTTAGCGAGCCTCAAACATTTGAAAGAAATCAATCTAAGATCTTGTGACAATGTGGGAGATGAAGGGATTTCAAACTTAGCTGACGGTTGTTCAACTTTAACAAGTTTGGATGTAAGTTTTTGTGAAAGAATCGGAGACGAAGCACTGAAGCACATCTCTCACAGTCTGTACAACCTCCGGCATCTTGAACTAGGTTCGTGTAGAATTACAGACGAAGGATTATACGCTGTTGCCAGAAATTTACAAGACGTTCGAGTTTTGAATATTGGCCAATGCAACATGATTACAGACAAAGGACTATCATACATAGCAGAAAGTCTTCGAAATGTAACAAGTATTGACTTATACGGTTGTACGAAAGTTACAAAATTTGGTCTGAATCAAGTTGTCCAGATGCCAGAACTTCGCATACTAAATCTTGGCCTGTGGCAAAGGTAACACAAGAACACTATTGTTTCAATAACCGCGTGGAACACAACACCATGCCAAAGGGAGAGATTCAATAATGCTCTTACGAAGGGGGAGAACATTTTTTTACTGAATGAAATCTGAATTTTAATAGGAGTGCAAGGAATAGTTCGGAGAGAATGTTTTAGAAAAGAGCTGAACATGTAATGTAAAATTGTCTACAATATGTTCTAAATACAATTCACATCAAGGCCTCATGATGATGTATATAAACAAAAATGTTGAATTCAATTATTTAACCTGCAAAATATTACAAAATTCGAAATATATAGTTGAGTCAAAATGTAGAGGTTCAAATATGCTGTTATTTTTGTAATGCGCTGTAGAACTAATTTCATGTCAGAAAAACTATGGTTTACTGATGCAACATGATGATTTTGTTTTCTGCATTCACAAGTGAGAGCTGTTGAGAGAATACACTTGTACGAATAAAAAGAGATAAGCCACTTACTGACCATTGCGATCAAAGAAAATTAGCTGGGTTGGCCCTCTTGCAACTCATTTCTTATGACGATAGGTTATGCCTGTAAAAAATTCTCAAATATACCATTGCAGGGCAAGTTTAGAGTAGTAGGAACTACATAAATAATAAATTTGAAACATTCCTGGATGCAGTCCTGACCATTCACTAGATAGAAGAACCCATTTCTTGCCATTGCTATTGACATTTGTGCTACAAACCACCATCAATGGAAAATGTAACTTGTTTTGCAAGCATCTTGTCAGGGTGCAAGGATGTTGCCTTGAAGCTCCGCATAAATAAGAAGACAAGTTACCATTCTATGAATACAACTGACGGAGCTACTTGCCTTGTCGTTCCTTGGGAGTTCTAGGAATTATTTATATCTTGGTACATGACGTCACTGTTGACGAGATGAAAAGCGTAGTTGCAAGTAGATATTACAAAGAGGGTAAAAATTGCGGGTCTTCAATTGTGATGCATTCATTTAATCAACGTAGAGTTGTGCGGTGCCATTAGGAATTGTGTCATTCGCTCGAAAAATGGGCAACGATAATGCAACAGTTTTCGGGTGCCAGTGCAGTGGTGAACAATACGAACATCGGCAAAGATAAGCAGGTATGCGTAGCTAGGCGTTGGAATTTTGTCAATTCACGCTTATTGATATGACAATCCTTGTGGATGGTGACCTACAGACAGCGCATTCATCTCAATGCTGGACATGAACTCATGGTCGTGTTGACCCAAGCCCTAAACTTATCATATTACGACACTTGTTACTAACCATAATAAGCAAGTAGCCAATCACAATTCCTGACCTTAACATGACGAGGAAGCCCCTGAAGCATACCCTGATGCCAATGCATACCATAGATCCATAGATCACATACATTGATACCATTGATACTAGCTCAGTGATTGATACATACTAACGTCACGACGCTGGTGCGACGTCACAATTACAAACACAAATGATGTAGTGTGATACCACTGACCTGTTGTGTTTCTCGAAGCGCTGTGCAAATCTGAGAATTCGTTGAAAATGGCATCTTCCCAATCGACTGTGAATATCGAGCAACAAATTTTGAATATAATCGCTTCGAGTGTTCCTAACGAAGCGAAAAAAACCTTAATCGAGTACTGTTGTAGCCATTCACTAGAAATATTGGAGAATGAAACTCGTCATGGCTTGTTGAAGCTCGCCATAGAATGGATTGTGTGTGCGGAGTTTGACTCCTTGTTGATTGAGAGTGGACGGATGTTGTTGAAGACTTGGGCTCAGAACAAGACAACAACTTTGGTATCGTTCTTTACAGAATCAGTTTTATTAACGTTGCTTAAATTAGACGATGTTCAACCGTCTCGAATACTGTGTATTTTAACTTGTGTTTTTCCCCATTTGAAGACGTCTTCTGAAATGTACCCAAAACTATGTAAATTAGTGTCTCATGAAATTACAACATGGCTAAAACAAGATGATATAAAATTTGTTGGAAATTTGGCATCGTTTTTGAAAGATAACTCAGACTGTTTGGAGATAGAAAAAGATGAACTGTTGAGAGTCAATAATTTCTTAATTCAATGTCTGGGAAAAACCAAGATTCCAAATGCATCCAAGGAAGAAATGATTGAATATTTCAATAAAGTTCAATGTATTTGCGAAGTATTGAATATCATATGGAGTAAAGATTCATCTCAAAGCTTTATAGTGATGTCTGTCAAAGAATGCTTTGAAATTTTGTCAAATCCCAACTATCCCAGCACAGTTGCTTTATCTAGCCTCACTTGCTATATACCAGATGATGTCATCATATCCATGATGAATGAAGTAACTACTTCAAATGCCATAGCAGATACTGATATCTACTCAGGGTTATCAAAAATGATGCAATGGCTTGTGTGGCCAAAGAAGACTAAAGTTGCACTGTGGCTTTTAACATTTTTCAAGTGTTTAGTGAAAACTGGAAAAAAACAAGTGTTGCAGAATCTAATTCTTGAAAAAATATTACAGGTGAGTACTCAAAATAAGCAAGCAATCTTGTTTTTTCATTGGTTGTGAGGTTTTGAGTACCTCTCACAACTGCAGAGGCGGTTGTGAGGGGTACCGGTACCCCCTGAACAGTGCTGTCATCTGCCATGTTAGACAAAATAAAATATATGAGTGAGTATGGTGGATTGGGACTTAGTGCCCATCAGTGCAATGAATGCGTTTAGAGATATTGAAGTACAGAACTTAATAAGGTTTTTTACAATCGGTTTCATAAAACTTTTGACAAAAATATTCACAACTTAGTTTGGAAATGTGCAAGTTCAGAGCTAAGATCAGAGCCAAGATTGCAAGTTCATGATCAAATTCACAAACTGGTTTGTAAATTACGCATTTGATTGGCTGTCTTTTCTTAGCGTGCAGTCAGAGGCTTTGTTTACCAACCGGATTGTGAATTTCATTATCAACTTCCTATCTTGGAAATTGTTGAACAAAGTTGGGAATATTTTGTCAAAAGTTTTGTGAAACTGACTATAAGAAAAAAAACTGGAATGAAAACCTGACTTTGTAGTGTAACTTGTCTGTATAGATACAGATTATTTTGCATGTAGGCTACTTTTCCTACTATATATCACATTACAGTCAGTTTCACAAAACTTTTGACAAACATATTCCCAACTTTGTTCAGTAATTCGCAAGTTCGGAACGAAGTTCGCAAGTTCATAAATGAAATTTACAATCTGGTTGGTATGCAAAGCCTCTGATTGGACGATGAGAAAAGACAGCCAATCAAATGCGTAGTTTTCAAACCAGTTTGTGAATTTTCATTATGAACTTGCGAACTTGGTTCCGAACTTCCGAATTACTGAATGAAGTTGGGAATATTTTTGTCAAAAGTTTTGTGAAACTGACTGTAGGAGGTCGTGTTGAAATTGAAAACATGAACTAAAAAGTCAAAATTTCACACGTCTTTGTTATGACCAGACTTGCAGCTAGAAGATCCACTGCCACAAGAAAATATTGTGTGGCAAACAACTACCCATTGGTCCACCTCTTGTGGAAAGTATTTGAGAAATTTTTGAAGGATCTATCAGTAGAACCTGTAACGTTATTTAAATTTCAGGTTTTCAGCAGAGTGTTTATGCCTGTAGTACGAGAAAGCAATTTTGTTGTTCTTGTAAACATGCTGATGCATTGCCTGGATTCACCTGTGGTTTTTCACAAAGTAAGTTTTAATTGAGCAGAGATAGGATAGATTGACATTTTGTTACATGAAAACATTATTACCACAACCCATTAGGTTTCGTTTATGGTTTTATGCAGTGCTTTCAGCAAACTTGACCTCATAGAGAGTCAAACTGAGAGAGAGTATTGATGTTGCAGTCTACATAAAAGAATTTGACTTAGTGAAATTGAAATGACCTGGAAAAATGCTTCCACACAATGGCATGAAGTATGTGAATGCAATAAGCATGCTGTTGTAATTATTTACTTCTGTGCAGTGGAAGGGAACTCAAGATCATTTCAAAGAACATTAAAATTATGCTCTTCTGATCAACTTTTCCTTGCTCATTAAATTGTGTAATACCATATCCCCCTTAACACCAACCATTTTAATATTACTCAATTACTCTGGTGAAACAGTACTCAAAACTTCTGTGAATTGATCCTGTGGGTTGCTACCACGTTGCTACCTGTCTTGAGGAGGCTACATCTTCTCTCATGATCAACAACCAGCTTTCTGATTGTACATGTTGCAGTTAATTTTTTGTTCTTAGGTCATTTTATTTTTAAGTAGGGTAATTTTTTTCACTCGGTTAATTCCTTTCCACTGTTCAAAAGTGATTTAAGGGTTTGGCATTTGGAAGCCTTTTAAAAAGTACCAATTATAAATGATTCCCTGACCCTAGTTTTCCCCACCACCCTCTCCCTCTTACCCTATTCCACTCACTCTCTTTTCGCTTTCCCCATCTATTTGTTATCTACAACTTTTGCCCTTATCCCTTTCTTCACCTGAACAATTTCTAGACAAGCTGGATTGAACCAGAAATCTCAACATTGTCGGTCCACCATCATATTCTCTTGACCACCGGTCTTTCAGTTACCAAACTTTATCATATTTCATAATAAATAATTTTATCAGCCCCAGTCGTACTCACCTTAACACCTCAACCTTAACTCAACTGCAAAATGTGTTTCATGTTTTATGATAAATGTTTCTGAACCAAACTCTTCTGGTATCTACTTGAAAAACTTAACCAGTTAAAAAAACTACCTAGTTTCAAAAAATTAACCTATTTAAAAATAAAATTACATGAAAAGAAAATTACCTGCAAGGTATATATATATAT
>JAODVQ020218531.1:0-33913 GCA_025400075.2 Phenganax stokvisi
CGCCTCTTAAATGCTGATAAAGATATTCCTTCTGAGTCCAAACATTTTTTTCTTTTTTACTTTTTCCTTTCCTTTTTCCCGTTTTTTTTCATTTTTCAACACTATCAGTATGTGCATTTGAATTCGCCACTTTTTCGTGCGAAATCATTTACTTAAAGAGGCGTACATTAAATTTGTTGAAATGCGGTAAAAATCGCGGCCATGTCGCGACGAAATTCGAGCAAACTCGAAACCGCTGCGATTTAGATGCGGTATAAAAACAGCACGTCGTTTCAAAATCGCATGCTGTTCACACGCGCGTATTAAAATCGCAGTGACGTCAGGAGAATAAATCGCACCCTAAATCGCAGGAAAAATCGCCCGTGTGAACTGGCCCTAAGTTCTCTAGTGGTTTACCGAGTGTAACACCTCATGACGTATTTAAAATGAACAGTCAACAAAGTTAGCTAGTATTTTGCTGAATAAAAGTTTCAGCTCTAGTCCAATTGAAGTAGTTCACTATTCTCAACTGGTCAAGTAGAGCAGTAGATTTTCTTTTCTTTCTATACACTGATCAACGAATGCAAGCATCAAAGTTTATTAATAATGTCGACATTACGCACCCTGATGGCAAGTGGAGTTCGACCACAATACCAAGCTTTCGATGCAATTTCAGTGTAAGAAATTCCGGGTGTGTCTCCGAGCTTAGCTGCGATGGCTCGCGCGATCTCTTCATCATCTTTATTTGTCTGTTCCACCTGAATCGTACAAGATGTACACTTCATGAATGTATGAACACCAAAAGAGTGCTAAAATTTAATAACTCAAAACAGAACTAGAATCGTCAAATATATGACAAGGAGATTACCTTGTAACAAGCCCAGTGGGCTAGAATTCTACTTTCACCATCACTCTTCGGGATTTTTAGGTAGTTACTAATTCGAATAGCCAAAAAATATTGACGTCGTAGAATTAATCTGGAAAATAAATCAAACTGAAATAATACAGCACGGAAGTAGATATTACTTCAAAACACTGGTGCGTATCATTAATTAGACCGAATTATCTATCATCGTTAGTATCTATCTCTGCAATTAACACTATTTCATCTAGATTTCCAAAGTTTAGTCAGTTCAGTAGCACTAAGCGCCTTCCAAGCGCCCTCAGCGCCTTTCAAAGTCCCTAGAAACTCACTGTTGAATACTAACCTATCAATAAGAACAGCCGTCGACATTTTCTCTAGTCTGATACAAATTGAGGGAAAATATAATCAAAGTCTAAAGACACTACCAAGTTGCACATAAGTAAAGCCTGTTTCTTCCACTATGCAGAAGTTTCTGTGCCGAAAATAAATCTACCAAGCTGATTGGCTAGCAATATATTTCGCCGCGAAGCGAACCAATCACGTTGCTAGATTTATTTTCCGCACAGAAAATTCCGCCTGGTAGAAAACGGACTTTACTTTGAAGGATGAAAGTAATAGAGCCCATTTTTATATAAACTCGTAATCAAAGGATACTGTACAAGTGTTAACGGTATTCCGACAGTGTACTCTCTGACACCATTCAGAACTCGTAAGGTTCGACACATGTTTACAAATTTATTGTGAGGTTCGACTTCTTTTACAAAGCTCTTGCCAAAATATGCAGCCTGCAAAAATACTGAGCTCCATCAAAGACTTTGAGAAACATTTTGGTCAGTTGTAGCTAAGAGCTCGGCGAATTGTGCACAAAACTTACGGCAGTACATATATAACTTACTCTCAACAAACTTCTTTGCAATGTGTGTTCAAATTCTGATCCTGCAGCTTCAATACATTGCTTCACAGCTTCTGATAGTTTGCTTTGTATAAGGCGAATATACTCCTCCGCTTTCGCGCTCTTTTTCTAAACAAACCACGTCGACTTGGATTATTCTCCTTAAAATTCAAACCTCTAATTGTTACCTCAAATTCTTTCATAGCTTCATACAACATGGCTCCAGATTCAACAGAACCGATCTTAAACACATTCTCCACAACACCTAGAAAAATTATTAATTGTTTGAATGCCGATCTCTGCATTTTATATCAAGTTACCATTATCGGGATCGGTGCATCCTAAATATAAAGAGGCAGTGTTTTCCCGCGAAAGCACTTACCGCTCGTCACGGTTACTTAGCGAGAAATATCGAATCTGCGACATCTTATACACAAGCAGAAGAATTTACTCAAACTTTAATTCTGAATATAGGAAGCATCATTGGACAAATCCAACTAGACTTAATTTCGATCTAGGCAAAGAGAAGTCAATTAGGGGCTGTTTACATGAGCCCTACAGGGAGGGCTAGCCCTTCTAGGCGAGATATCGCGTAATAATTAAACTTCTAAATAAAACTTGTTTTCGTTCACATGAGAGGAGGGCTAGCCCTCCCAGGCGGGATCTTGCTATTAACTACCCCAGATCTCGGCAAGAAGGGCTGGAATATTACCATATAAACGCAACGAGGAGGGCTGGCCCTCCTAGTAGGGCTGAAAATTTAACAATTACGCATGCGTAAAGTGCGTGCGGGAATTTCCAGCCCTAGATGTAGGGCCAGAATTTTCCATGTAAACAGACGTAAAACACAGCCCTACAGGGAGGGCTAGCCCTCCCTGTAGGGCTCATGTAAACGGCCCCTAAATCTACGTAGCTAGAAAAAACATATTAAATATAGTAACGTTGCGAAAGTATGGTCGCGACGGTTGTAAATGCGGGAACAATGGCCACACGAAGCTTGCAACTTTAGTATATATTTCTATTATGTGCGGAAATTGTCACTATTTTTGAGACGAAAATAACCCAAAAATGGTAAAAATTTCCGCACGTGATGGTAAAATATACAAAATTTGCAAACTTCGCAGGGCTACTTTACCCGCATTTTACCACCTTTCGCGACCAACCTTTACACTTTACTACATGCTCTTTCCAGGTGCGAAGATGAATTTATTTCTTTTTGCCTCGATCGAACTAAATTTTGTCTGTAATGGGGTAGTTCATTTCACTTACTTGGCACTTTTTGAAGAAACTCGTGTTTTTCATTGCTGAGAATCCTGATGCCATCAATCTCAGGCACTAAATGAATATCATCATCAAGAACACGAGTAGATAATGTTAAAGAAAGAAAACTACAGGTACTATAGTAATAGAAATATGAAGATTTCATAGAAAAACTTTAAAATCGCGATAATCTTAAAATCTTTAAGGTTCTAAAATCACAAAAATCTTCCAAAAATCTTAAAAATCTCAAAAAAATACAACAAATCTTGAAAAATCATGAAAAATCGCTTTGAAATCTTAAAAAATCTTTGAAATCACTCAAGTTTTAAAAAAATTTCAAGATCTGTAAAAAAACTCTCGTAGGCCATTTTTCGATTGATACGCCCCTCTGTTCAACATTTTAGTACTATGCAAATTTTTTTAAAATAAAAGATATGTATCAATATCTTGGTCTGGTCCAATCATCATGTACTGATATTGCCAATAACAAATCAGAGCGCCATTTCCGCACCTAAATACGAAAACACGCAAAAATAACACAGTGATGGAAAGGAAAAAGTCCTTTGTTTAGGGTGAATGACTGATAATCAGTATCGCTAAAAAGTATTATGCAAACCTTCCATTGACTGCACTTGTTTACAGTGAATTGAACTAACTTACCATGCTAGTTGCTCAGGACGGGACGTTTTCCGAGTATTAAACTCACAATAAACAGTCTAGAAAAATTAAAATGATGAAGTAGTTTATTCAAACAAATTATACGTTAACTACGCTAATTTGAAAAAGCGACGGCTCCATCAAAAGAAATTATTGGTGCATATGTTGCTGTTTTGCGCACGAATATATTTTCTCTGACCATAACCTTAAATAGTATCAATAATCTAACGAGTAATCATAGCTTAAAAATACATCTTCGTGCTGAAACATGAAGTAAGAGAAAATTGAGTCCCGAATTCCATGCAAAAATTTCAATGCTCATCTTACTTTCAAGTCAGAAGATCCAATCCACACCAAGCCAGTATCTGCAAATAGTGCTAAATACTTATTATTCAATGACAATGCCATTTCTGTAAAAGCATTCACTGGTTCACTGATTTCTGGAGTCTGCAAGTATTGCCATAAAGAGAAAAAAAACATGATGAAACGTCCACTCTTCAAAATAAAGGTACATCTAGTAATGAATCACTGAGCACAAATAAGGAAACAAAAACTAGTTGACTCGTAAGTAGCTATACCACTAAAACGACATACTAATTTCACAATGTTATCATTGGTAAGAGAGTAAAGAAAGCTCTCGACAGCAACCAACACACAAGATTCTCGGTCTGTTGGAATGGTAATCCAGCTGCTGGGCGGTGCATTAAGACCTGAAATATAACAGTTCATTTCAACTATAGCATGTATGTTTACAACACAAAAATTTGCTTGACAGCAGTTGAGGTTATGATCAATACAGCTAAAGAGTTTTAGCTACTTTTCTTTACATGACTTTGAAAAATCATGATCTTGGTCCATATTATGGCCTTGCACTAACCAGGAGGATCGGCCAACTTCCGAATTCTTTTCTCTTCCAAATTGTTGATTGTATAAAAATGATAACGACCAGTTAATATAGTGATACCGGATCCCATAGAACTGGTGAAAAATCGACAGTCGATTACTTTAAACTCCTTAGCTTCCTACAGAGATGAGACAAAAATTGAGAAGTTCTTTCTCACTGGGGTCCTATCAGCATAGAGCTAGAGTCTTTACTTTTGAAACATCCTAATGTGTACCTGCCCAGTCGTGATTTCTCTTGTAAACTCTCCATAAAGTGTATAGACAAATATTGTTCCATCCTCAGCTAAACACATTAGATCTTCAAGCACAGACCATGCCATTTGCACCAGGTTTCCTCCTACCCACTAAAACAAAGCAAATTGTTTGTTTTGGCTCTTTCTGTCTGATCAGTTGTTTCAGAAAAACACCAAATTACGTTTGCATCAGCCATTAGTTTTCCAGCTGCCGAGTAGATGGATATGATTGGCTTAGCACCAGCCATTCGCATCTGTTTCTTTATGAGAGCTGAAAGGAAATGAAATGGACAATTGACAAGTAAGAATTGTACTTCTGGGTAAGTTTGTTGAGGATATTGTACATAAGTATGTAGGACAAAAGTTCAGTAATCTTGTTCAGAAAAAGTGATTTCATGTGAAACGAATAATTCTACATCAATTGTAGATCGGGTTACACTTCTTTTATTCAGGGAAATTATGGCTATGATTGAGAAATATGGAACATCCATTGGAGAAAATGATGTGTTTTGACTTTAACATAAAACTAATTGCTATTTCAGGACCATAACTAGACATGATCATTGGGGGGTGCATGTCCATAAATTCGTGTTCTGCCTAACGGATTTTTGTTGAAGTCGACTGTTTTTACGGTATGTAAACATGACTATATGAACATGCACCTCCCCCATTATTGTGTCTAAGTTATGCACCTGTTGCTATTGCCAGCTTTGCTAATGAGTAGTGCTGTGCGCCGGAGGACCGAAGCCAGAGCCAGAGCCAGAGTTTGTTCAGCTCCGGCAAAACTCCGGCAGCATTTATTTGTGTTGCAGTTTACTTTCGGACTTTGGTAAACGTCCCACCAAATTTGATAAATGTTCGATTAAACACGATTAGTATCGACAAAAAGCGAAATTTGCATGAAAATACTTCATTCCATGTATGACAGTGCTTCCACTTTAAGTGAAAAATTTCCATGAAAGTTTGAATTTCTCGATTTGGCCGGAGCAAGAAAATTTTTTGCCGGAGCCAGAGTTACTTTTCCCGGAGCTGGAGTTTTTCTGGCTGGAGACGGAGGTGAAAAACCCGGAGTTTGCACAGCACTGCACTACTAATGAGCGGTCTCTTTCCCATTCCCCGGCAACTAACTCAGTTTACGTATGCTACAACAACAGCGTACAAAAATGCGAAGAATAAGAAAAGCGATTGGAGCGTCAGACGTGTCTAATTTTCAAGAACATCTGTTAATCTCACTTTTTATTTTCATTTTCTGCTGAGTTGTCCACATTTGCGATAGAAAAAGAGAACCGGATGATGTCAAAAATGCACGGTATGAAACGAACAAAAACTCATCTTATTGCACTTCCCACGTAACCTTCAAAATTTTTACCTATTGGTCCACCATAAGGTGCTGCAGCGATGTGATATTTTGTGATGTCAACTTCACCTTTCCATGCCATGTCATACAATTCAATTGTTCTACCAGGAAAAATTACAATTTATAGCAATTGTGATAAATATTTGAGGTAGATTTTGTCCCCTACCAAAAATGTCGAACCACATAAAAAAAATTATTTTCACTTGGCATATTGTAATTACTTAGTGGAGCACAAGTCTTTCGTGTAGTCATTCTTAGAATGTGGTTCCTGCATGTTCACCCATTTAAAATGAACCAAATCAGAACTTTTCCATTGAAAATACAACATTTGTCAGGACTTTTTGTTAGAGTAACCTGCTAGCTCTAGACAGGTGTCTGCATCAGACAAATGTCTGTATATATCGAAATTTGAGATATTCAGCTTCTCCTAATTTATTCTCTCTGTCACAAAGTTGGAAGGTCTGAGTGAGGGGAATTGTAATAACAAGAACCTATTGCATAGCTAGCAAGTGATGACAAAATATTACTGACAACTAGCAAATCAATTAACAAACAGATCCTACCATATAGAAAATGTATAGGTTAGACTGCAGTTTAGAAGATACTACTTTAGCATTAGGGCAGGGTTAAGTAGCATTCCAGGCTCATCCCCTTTAATCCAATAATGGATTGTATGTGTGTATAACTTGTCTGCTAAACTGCAGTAGCCCCAATTTGCAAACACACTGCATTCTGTGTTGCAATCATGGTTGCAATAAAATCTCTACTAATTTGAGCTTATGGAATATGGCACATAACAAACTAACATATTATGGCATAAATGTAATACTTCATTTGCAGACCTGTAGAATACATCACCAAGTGGTGTCCAGTCTGCTGTAACATGACCCATCACCCCTCAAAGAAAACCTTTATAACTTTATATCAACCTTTTTTCAACTCAAACCATTGTCACACAATTAAACTATCATTCATTGCAGCAGAATTTCCAGAGCCCAGCAGCAATCACATGATTTTATTGAACTTACAATAGCTTTCACAACAAGACAATAATCCCAAAACAACCGCATACAAAATTTAATGTGGCAACATAAACACAATAAACACGAACATTTATACTTCTTTGAGCTGCCACCTTGAGCCTGCGGGACGTTACTATCCATTTTCTGAACGACGTGATGTAGCTTCAAGTTAAAGTACCCAGTCAAACAAAGATGGCGTCTTTTCCACCCTCAGCAAAAGGATATCGACCACGTTGTTATTTTGACGTAGAAATCAATGGCGTTTCTGGTAGGGTTTGTGGTTTAATGTCTAAACATGTTCTCTTTTTTTGAACCTGGTATTCTTTTCCAATTTTTTATACATTTCCTGTATCAGAGCTGTGACTAATAATACATAACTTGACGCCGGGCATGGGCAGTCACTACCAGTTAGTCAGATGTGTGAGCAAACCGCACGCTAGCTTGACCCAATATCTTATTTTGACCATAGCGCAGTTTGGTTGCTCACATATCCTGCACAGGCAGTGCAACAGATGAAATACAAATACCATTTGAGTTGCTGTTGCAAAACATACTGTTTCAAGAATCAAAAACTCAATCTTTTTTGAGCTAAACACATTCTGAATTTGACTCGAGTATTTACCAAACTAGCCCTAATCATCAGAAAAAGTTTTTTTGAACTATATGCACAGTTGAGAAAGCTTTTTTTAAAAAGTTAAAATTTTCTTTGAGCCAAGAGTTGAACCCTTCCCTGCAACTGCAAGCATAGCATTCTGACCTCTTCACCACGAGTTAGCTCACATTTAAACACTTGCAACAATTTAATATTTATATTCTCGAAATGGTCAAAAATCTTGCATACTGTGTATGGTCGGAAACTTTTGATGAAATAGTCTTTATGACGTGTTTTTATGAAACAGCGCATTTATGTTATTACAAATCTAAAAGAATTGATGGTCTGTGAAATTGATTGATTGTGTGAATGAACAAGTCAATGTTGTTTGTTAATTTGATTGGCAGCCAGGGATACATTACTGCTTTTCACTGTACTATGAGATTCTATTCTCTGGCAAAATTAATATTTATCATTACATGTTTGCAGCATGTGTTCTAGGTGCTCAATTTTCTGTGATGTAGGCACAGCATGTTACACACATGCTCTAGTCAGTGCAAATATGCTAAGAGGACTTTGTAAAACACACTTTTATGCAAACTATGAAACTGTTTGTAAAGATTTGTAATTATTCACTAACATTGCTTCCTAGTCTCAGAAAGTTGCTCTAGCCATGATAAATTATTTTTCAAAAGAAATTACACTACTCTAATCTAGTTTTTAAGCAGCTGCATTCAACAATTCAGGTTTTCATTAAAATCAAGAAATGAAGTCTTGCAAAGAATCACAAAGTTTTTCCTTAAAAATTAAGTAATTATGTTAGAAGTTATTGTGTGAAAGGTAGTGGGTAAATAATTTACATCTTTCACCCTGACACAACCTACACATTAGAGCCTTTTGTGATCAAAATCAATAATTATCTACAAAAAAGCTGTGAAATTAATCCATGACAATGTAATAAAATCTTTTTTGTAAGGCCAAAGTAATATTTTCCCTTCTATTATTCTTTCATAGCAAGAGTGATGTGGAGCATGAAGTTTTAATGTTTTGTATCATGTATAAGTGTTTTATATTATATGTTTATGTTTTATTGTATATAAATTGTTACAATACAGTGATTTAACTAAACTACATTCTGTATGAACATTCTAAAACAAAGTCCAAATACTTTCAATATTGTCAATGATAACATCAGCATAATTAGCTAGTTCATTTCTAGTCCCAATCCCCGTAAGAACACCTACTATGAAACCAACTCTGGCAGATTTTGCCATCAACATATCTGTTGTGGTATCTCCTACAACTACTGTATCAGTTACATCCACCTTGAGGTCAGAGCAAATTCTTAACACTCCTTGTGGAGATGGCTTCGCCTGCATATTTAGATCATCAGAGCAAACTATGGAGTGAACCAAATCTAGTACATGAAGTTTCCGAAGTGCCGACTCGGTACTTGCTCGGCTGTCCGAGGTGCACACGGCGACTTTAACGCCGGCTTTCCGAAGGTTTCTGAAGAGTTTGGGAAGATCTGTCGTCGGCAGAGGTTGGGACATGTTGTTCACGTGACATTCTTTCCAACACTTGCGAAGCAAATTATCAACAGCATCATCTTCAACGCCATTTTCCAGTAGCATGAGTTTTATTTTTTCTTTGATTATGTCCATACTAGCGTACGCTAACAAACTGGAGTCACTCAGGGTCTCCGTTTTACAGCAGTAACCCATTATATCGTAAAGTCTGCTTGATACGTCAAACTTACAGCCGGCGTCTAGACTTTCTGCTAAGGCAGTGACCCATGGAGTCCATGTTGATTGAAAATCAATCAATGTCCCATCTTTATCGAAAATTATCAAACCAGGCAACTTTTCAAACCTCAGCTTCGACATGTTACTTTGAATGATAACACAAATGATATTTCCGTACCTTTTTCTCACGGTACAATAGTGATGACGTCCATTGCACCTGCACGATCAGCGCACGTGAACAGAGCATGCATGACTGCAGTTTCAAATAAAATCTTACAGAACCAAGCTCTGTACTGTCGTTTAGTTTCTATGTTTCCTTGTAAGTCGTTGTAGAGATATAGAATGGACTTCTTGACGGCATTGATTTTGCAAAATGTTAATCATACGCACTTCTTCGGCTTCATGCGGCGATCACGTTTACATCGCATTAAAAATTCTTTTGGGGGAAGTTCGGTCTTGTAGATCTCGAACAACACGTTGCAAATCAATGAATAATTTAAATCACCACTATTGCGGTCACAAATATCATTCCCGCTCTCCAGTATTATATGATTACCAGCCTGAAAGCGTAAAGGCTTCTTAAATCGTCTATAGAAAATTGTCTCTGCTTTAGCTGGTAGACGCGCTATATGTACATATATAGTACGATAACAAGGCTAGATTATGAAAATTTCGCTGAAATTACCCGCATCCAACGGCAATGCGCACTGCAGTGTATCAACAATACGCATAACGCTTTGCAGCATACTTGTGTATTTCCATTTTACTCAAGACTGCCGAGTATAGTCCCGGAAGTCATGCCTTAGCTGGTTATTATGAAAAGATCCTTTTCCTCATAAAGTTAGTCCCAGTGTATATTCACCTAACATTAGACGCTTAAAAGACCACTAGCGGTTCGAATATAATGCGAAACAAATGTTGAGAAAAAATGAGATTGATTTGTTTTCTCCCGAAATGTACACCGTTATGACTGCGTGTTACGAATGGTGAACTATAAAATCGTTTGGATGAACTATAAAATCGTTTAATGCCAAAATATAAGGAAAATCGACATCTTTCTGCTCGATCATGTTTTTACATGATATATGTACGCAACAAACTTTTTGCCACAATTTTTTGTCATAAAATTTATTATTTCCTTTCTTCTTTACTTAGCCGGCAGAATTATCATCGAATTATTTGCAGATATTTGTCCAGAAACATGTGAAAACTTCCGTGCTTTATGTACAGGTACACTGTTGGAACAACTCGTATTTATGAATTATGATATTGAAATCATCAGTAAAAATTCTAAGCTGCTGCGTAGAGATGTCACAGTTCCGATATGTAAACCACGTATTCATTATGTTAACCAGCGTACAGTACACGGTGTAGTACATAATGTCTAATAAATGTAATGAATGGTAAAATGTTCCATGATATGCTGATACTTTTACCCCATGCCCACCATTTGTATTACCAGAGAGTTGGAAAACACCCTGTTATAACCAAAGTGTGACCATGTCATTACAACATGCTGTCAAGTAAATCATTTTTGCGGCTTGGTGAAACGAAGTGGAAGAATACCAAGCTTCTCTGTAGTACTACAAACAGACTCGGTATAACATGCTGCACCGCATATACGGAGCTATATCGCTTGTAATCAATGCTACTTTTATTTCAAATTTTTGTGTAAAAGGAGAGAAAGGCGTTAGTAAACTGTCAGGGAAGCAGCTTCATTACAAAGGAGCGCCATTTCATCGAATTATCAAGGATTTCATGATCCAAGGAGGAGATTTCACTGCAGGTAGACTCATCATGTAACGTCGTTTAACTTGCAACTGCACGAGTACTTTAATATGCTATCTCATCCAAGTATAGGAAACGGTACAGGTGGTGAATCTATCTATGGAAGAACTTTTAAAGGTAAATCATGGGAGATAATATTTATGAAGCCGCGATCTTTGCTAGGATGTGTTTTTCTTGCAAAATATTGTTCTTTAAGCGCGTTTAATATTTTAATAGATGAAAATCTGGAATTGAAACATGAGCTACCATTTATTTTATCTATGGCAAATCGAGGTCCCAACACGAATGGATCACAATTTTTTATGTGAGCGTCAACTTATTCAAGATTACGTTTATACACTGTACGGATGAAGAATCCCTTGATGAAATGGCATAACATCATTAGATAAAAATCCAGTTAAAATAGTTTGTTCAAGTTTCATT
The DNA here is from genome assembly GCA_025400075.2 of Phenganax stokvisi. Taxonomy (NCBI): domain Eukaryota; kingdom Metazoa; phylum Cnidaria; class Anthozoa; order Malacalcyonacea; family Clavulariidae; genus Phenganax; species Phenganax stokvisi. Next base: position 11,717 of record JAODVQ020218531.1, read on the forward strand.
TAATATGTATACTTGTCTATAGTTGTTTTTTGTTAATTAGCATATATCTCATTCATTCACTTGGAATCAAATATGTATCTTTTGTTTAACGCGTGTACTTTCTCCACATTTTATATTAAAGAACGACAGTGCCATGTCCTCATTTGGACAAGTAAGTATCAGACATTGGACATAATAGCACATTTGGTTAAAACCGACAAGTCCGCAGTTTTCATTTTGAAGTGCCTCTAGCATTAGAACGGAGATTGTACATATCTTTTATAATATCTTTTCGTACAAAAGCTTCATGGATTTCTACAGATTGCCAAAGAGTCTTCCAAAATGACATATAGACATAAGAATTACAAAAGAATGTTTTTTTGTTATTGCCCCATTGATATCAATTGTTACTTTCATGAAGTGTTCTTCTTTTCTAGAATCCACGTGGTATTCGGTCATGTTCTTCAAGGTCAAGATATTGTGAGAGAGATTGAAAATCAGAGAGTGGATGCCAAAAGTAAACCTATCAGTGATGTAAGAATTGCTAACTGCGGAGAGTTGATACCCAAAAGTCGCCTTAAAGGTACGCAATTCAATAGCACTTCTCCGTACGGTACTCAATTGACCCATTGCATAATAGACAAAATTTTGATCTAAATAGAAATATTACCACAGCTAGAAAGAGCATCATAACATTAGCGTAATTGCAAAATTTGGTGGCAAAATGCTGTAAAATTTCTTTCGTAAAGAATTCTTGTAAATTTGACGCCTTCATATTCTTATTATCGTAAGATGACACTCAAAAGATCGAATTTCCAGTTGCTAATGCGCTTCCTTTAAACGACTAATTTTGAAGTTTTGTTTCATGTCCAACCATACGAGATCGATGTGCTTGCTTTTGGTAACTTGAAGATTTATTTGCCAACAGCGAAGAAACGCAAAGACGAAAAGGAATCATCTAGCTCTGATTCCAGCGGTTCTGATTCTGAATCCTCATCTGAGAGTGACAGTAGGAAGAAAAAGAAAAGAAAGAGAAAACGGCTTGAGAAACAAAGGAAAAGGAAAGAACGAAAAAAAGCAAAGCTGAAAGCTAAAAGGAAAAAGAAGTTATCAAAATTAAAAAAAAGGTAAATTTACTGAGTCTTGATATTTAACTGATCAAATCATGACAATTTGAAACTTTATCTGTTGTTTCAATTTGTTATGTTCATCTCATTATTACCCTTTTATGGAACGAAATTAGTACGAGCAAGGAGACCAAGGAAAATGCTGAACTTGAAGAGGATACATCTGTACCGAAAGTTCCAAGTAATAAATTCTTAATGAGACGAAGTCGGACTCCATCGCCTATTAGAGAAAAACAAAAGAAAGCCAGGTGCGGAATCATAAATGAGAAATGTCAATTCTCAGACATACAATTGTCAGTGCTATATGCGATAATTTATAGATTTAGAAGACATCGACTGCAAACAAATACGTGGTTGTTCTCAATCTAATTGCCCTTATTTCTACAGGCTCTCCTCGCCTCCTGGCTACAAAGCTCCTGCATCCGAGGGAAAGAAAGTTGAGCGTGTAAGTTTCACATTTGTCAATAGTTCACCTAAGCGTTTTTGACATCGGATTATATATGCGACCAATGTATAGCAGACGTTGCAAAATGTGTATGTGCATGACCATGTATCAAATCTTAATTAAAAAGTAAATCTTTGTTTTAGGTTTCGAGATCAGGACGTATTTTGAAAGGACGCGGAAGAATGGTTAGAAGATATAGTTTATTCAGCAGTTACATTTCTCAGCCGGTATAGCGTGCTATGTAGTGCTTTATTAGCAGTTTTTGATGTATTTTTGTCATTCCACGGTAGAGGTATCGCACTCCATCAAAGTCTCCATCACCTGGTGACCAAAGAACTTCACGTGACAATCCTATAACGAGCCCAAACAGGCATCGTTCACCACGCAGATCTTACAGAAGGTCAAGAAGTCCTGAATACGGTAGAAACAGGCGATATAATAGGTCTGAGCATAGTCGCTCGAGAAGTCCCTATGATCATAGGCATAATGATAGAAGATCCAAGCAGACGATTAGGGATAGATCACCTGTGCACAGGGCTGGTGATAATGATATTTCTGTTCCCAGCAAGTGGGACGAGTTGAGAGAGCCTCGCAGTCCTAAACCGTCTCATTCGCAGAAAAGGAAGTCAGAGTTTGAAGAAGTGATTTCAAGGAATGATCACTCATCACCAACACTACACGGTGTGAATAAAAATGGCGATGTAGGAAGGTATAGGAAAAGGTCTAGTTCTGAAGATTCAGATGAAAAGAGAGTACAATATGTTTCAAACAAGACTAAAGAAAAAAGTAAGGACAGTGATGATGAAGCAAGGAAACGTCAACTGAGCAGAGAACGCAGATTGTTGAGTAAGGCTACATTGTTTATAATATGGTATCAACACAGTTCGAATTCCTAAGAACAAGTAATCTTTCCCCAAATCAGACAAAAGGTAAAAGCCATCATCATCTTTTTAGAGTTTTCCCGAACGTCGTTGAAGGATTTAGATGAAGGGAAAACCAACAATCCTCTACGTGAACACGAGAAACATCTTTCTGTAGATGGTGGAAGGGAAAACAGGGAGAGAAAGCGATCATCTGAATATCCAGGAAGTCATTATGATGAACGTAAGTCTCGCAGAGGAAACTCATTCAGCAGTGAAAGTGATGAAGACGCGAAAAAACGACAAAAAAACAGAGAGCGGAGATTGCAATTGTACACTAAGGCTAGTTTGTAGATATTTTAAAATTTTGTTCGTGCATGCATCTTTTTTCAATGGCGTTAGAACTGCCTATACATTTGAGAGTCGATGCAAAGCCTTTCCAAGATTTGTTCAAGATCCATTTCATATTGTTGAATAAAATTTCTTATTTAACTTAATAGCTCTAAATCGTTTTTATTTATACTGTACAGTTCAACTTATTATTCTTGATGGGATAGGTCCTTTTGCTCTGAAGTCTAGGTTGGTTATATCCACTAAAAGGTTTTACCTTCTGCACGTGTTGAAAAACGTTTAATGCAGACCAGAACGTATACTTTAACATATTTTAAAGCATCTGGCTAACTTCTACACAAACTCACATCGTGCCCTTGAAGTGGTTTTCTCGCTTGATAAACAGGATCAATATTTTTCTGTTATTCGATCACGAACCGTTTGCATTGCTAGACTTACTTCTAGTTGAGCAGTTCACATGCAGCAATAAACCACAAACAGACAATATTATGATCTTTGTCGCATAAGGCCTAAATTTGAGTAAGTGCAGTGCAGGGCCCTGCAATACTTTTGTTCTAAAACACGCCGAAACGTGAGGAAGAAGTTTGGCAAGTCCAGTAAAGCACTTATCGACGAAATTTACATCGGTTTACAAGTGTTTGTTTTCATTTCGCAAAGCGTTCTGATTATTAAACCCAGAAGCCAAACTGGTGTTAAAGATCGGACTTTTTCGTGTTTACATCACTTGTGAGAAAATGGAGCGACTAAATTTGGATTTAAGTGGACCTCGACTTGGGTGAGGTATAGCCTGAGAATTGGCTTAAGTAGCTTGATAGTAGGAACCAACTAAAGCCTCTGTGAGTCGATTCTGTGATTCTACTTAAAATAAAGCGCATAAGCCACAAGCCATACTTAGTGATGATACATTAAAATTCCCACTCGCCTAAAAAGAGAACTTGAGCGTATGATAGTTTGGCCACTGTGGTTTGGCTCCAAGCGTCGACACTATTTTTCAGACTCAGGCGAAATGGAGTGCCCGGAGAAAACTTCTCCTTGGGAATGGACCCAACTTGCGTCATTATGCATGTGCTGGCTTATGGTGTACTACAGAGTATACGTTCGCATCTTCTTTCTTCTGTATTGATAAACTCCACCACTCCATGTTTTTTCACACCATTTTGCAAAGACTTTATTTTTGAAAGTCGGTAATGTTGAGGTAAAAAAAAGTATCGGTTAAACTCTCATTCGAGCCATTTTCAGATGAAAACATACAATACAGTTTAGTCAAAGGAATTTTATTGTTAAATATGTGTATATATTACAATTTTCAGGCCATTTTCTACCCTATTTATTTTCATTACTGTCTTCGTTTTCCATGGATGAATGTTGTTTATTACCAGTTTGAAAACCATCTTGGTTCCAAACAAGGTTGTAATTATCTTCCATTACTCCTTGCCTCCGTTTCTCTTTCAGTTGTTCTTGATTACCACCCTAAAAGAAAATGATCCACATTGGTCAAAAACTTTAAATCCAGCTGCAATTATGCAGTCGCACCTGCGGTCCTGCACATCGTCGGTCATCGGATGAATAGCGACTAGCAAACGTTTATGTGTTCATATAAAGATATCTTAAAATCTTAAAATCTCGACTTTTCAAGTGAAAGCCGAAACCTAAACCTGTTCCCAACATTTCATTACAACTGGTTGTTACTAAGAACTTTTGTAGCGTTACTGTTTGCGGACACAAAGAGCTCTGTACTTGGCTGGAAGACATGCGCATATTATGCTAAATTACATTTTCGTCCAATTTCATGGAAAAGATTTTATTTTTCGAGAATTCGACGTCTATCCGTATACCGAAAGCAAGAACTATGCTCTAAAAAAGCATTTTACATTAATTTCGACGAAAATGTGACGTCTAAATCTGGCCTTACCAATAAATTGGAGAGCAAATCTCGAAATTGGTTCGTTTCTTGCGGTGTAAGAATTTGAAATTTTTCTTCTCCACCCGCAACACGTCGCAATGCTTCTTTCGACGTGATTATTTTTACCTTGATTTTTCCTGTATGAAAATGATATAAATGCTTGTCGGTATAGAATTAATCAGGTTTAATGATCGTAAAAGTAAAAGCTCTCACGAAAAAAATAACTGTGAGAAATCAAATGTATTAAAGCGAAAACAACTTGACAAACCTTCATGATTCACACCAGCATCTTCCAGTTGTTTGCGAACCATATTCTCCATCTTTTTTGTCGCGGCTTTCATTTCTGCGCTTTCGTTGATCCCACCCAACTCTTCATCCTGCACGTAAGATTGATCATAGTCTTTATCATCGTAAAGATCTTCAGATTTCTCTTTGATCTTAGTGACACGAACACTTATACGATCGTCTTCCAACTGGTCCATCGTATCACTGTTATCATGAGTCATGATTTTTTTCAACTTGGAAACTACTTTGTCCAGTTTTGGAGTTCCCATATCAAAACCTCGGTTTTTTCTTCCTTTAAAGTATTTCAACATCTCTTCAGCTCTCGCAGATGGCTTATATGGTTTTCCTTTTTTGCTTTCGTCGAAATCTCCATTGTTATCGGACTTTGTCGCGACTTTTTCAATTAGACCAGCTAAAGTTGATCGAATACTAGCAAGCTCTTCATTCGCTTTCAAATAATCAGGATCTTCCATAACGACATCGTATAGGTCAGTAAGTCGCTTCATGGCGTCCTCTGCGACTCTGTATCATGATAGTGAAAACATCTTACTATAGTTACATTGCGACAATATAGAGTGAATATAATCAAACTAATTATTCAATGGTTTTGGTTATAGAAGAAAAAATGCATTAGTGTAAAGTGTTGTCGATAACAATCATGGTAGGCGACTACGAGCAACAATTATTCAATAGTACCTTTGTTTATCTTGCAAGCGATTCACCGATAACTTGATAGTGTCAACCAGTACTTTGGAATTAGGGTTCTTAGAAACAGCTGCGGCATCTTCTAATCCCTTTATCTTTTTGTTCATACCAGTAACGACTGCATCAAGCTGCTTTTTAAAATGACGATACTGCATCTTGAGATGTTCAATTAGCTGTTGGTAATATTCACTTTTTGCGTCTTTCTCTTGTTTCTTAATGTTGTAAAATAATTTTGACGTCTCCCTCTTGAACAGAGTTGATGGCCCTTTAATATCCTGTATATCGTCATCAATATTATCTATATCCCATCCCATGCCATCCTCCCTATTCATATTTTCCCCTTCTTTCTCATCATAAATCCTACTTTCTATGTCTTTCGTATTCTTTGTTAATTTCTTTGATATTTTTAGTTGTTTCGTTTTACTGTAGCTTCTACTGGTTTCTTCATCAATTTTCTCGTGTGCGTTGTCATCAGCATTTTCATCTTCAGAAATGTCCTCATCATCTCAATACAAAATAGAGTTAGCAAGGAAAACGAAACAGTGCGCGTCCCATATTTAAGACCAAAAGCAGGCTATTTTTGCAACCTTTGTCTTTAATTTTTAAAAAGTCAAAGTGTGTCTTTAAATAATAAGTACACTTACCTTCATATTGTGACAGCCCCTTCTTGACTTTCAACTTGTCAATCTGCTCCATAGATTTAGCAATGATATTTTTTGTCGTTTTGTAAACATCATCCCAGTCAATGACCTCATCATCTTTTGTTGTTCTTTCATGATCATGCGCAGTTTCTTTGGAATCTTCTTCGTGCAACATCTTAGCCAGATAGTTGAATATTCCTAGTGAACTAGGCTTCTTATCATTGTCTTTATCCTCACTCTCTTTTTCATCACTGTCAGACATGACAACATGTTCATCTGTTACTATTTTCTCTATGTGAAAAAAGTAACTGCCTAATTATTCTGTTCTACGTATAATGGCAAAGTTGATGAATGACCAGGGCAGTTACCAATTAGCATTAGTCAACTTTACAGTTGCACAATCATTCGAACTATGTACTATACAAGAACTAAATGTTCAAACACAGCAGTGGAACTCCAAAAGCTGGTGCATAAAGCATACACCATGATGAGTAATAAAGGCATAGCATACCTGACTTTCTACTTTGAGCTTCTGTGTACTTCTTATATTGTTCTTCTCCGAGAGCAGGTGAACATGTGATACTGTATTTTTCAGGAGTGGCTGTAGGTTGGAATAGTGAATGATTACAGAGTTTGTTAGTGTATAAATTGATGATATAAACGCAGGTTGAACTCTCGTGAATCCTTGATATGTGATCAGAACCTTGTGGGTTACAGAAAAACTAAACAAAATAAACTGAAGATTAGGACTAAAAATCTATTGGTCAAATGGATTCCTTCAAAAACTACTAAGCCTTATTTCCCATGCAAGATTTCATATCGTGCAGACCCGGCCAATACCATTATATATTTTATAAACAATGATAAATTACCCTGACTTCAGTTTTTCGTGGCTCTCCAGTAAGATCACACACTGTCCCATTGCTATAAAATTGACTATGATATCTTTCGTCACCTCTTGTTTCTTCCTAAATTTCATTTTGTACATTTTACACAATGAAATATATAAAAAACATAACATACTACCTTGTGGTTATAGTACCTGTATATTAACACTTGACCAATTGGTTTCTCCAGAAAAATGACCAAGGCTAATGTTGTTTTTGACTTGTTTCCCAGCTATTAAAGTTTGATAATTGATCTAGTTAGGTAGAGGTTCATAGCCAATAGATATAATACTACCTTAATAATCACCCTGATGAGCAAAATCACCTGGAATTACACAGCGTGAAATAACTCAAGAGCTTACAGAATAAAGTAAAAAAGTGGGGGACCACAGCATAGTGGCTAGAAGCTGCTCAATTAAAAAAATGTATAGGTCAGAGATCGAATCCACTGTAATCAAATTATTACCGCTAGGTCAAAAAGTCACAGAAATGAGCCAGTAGCTTTGCTAATTCACAAACATTAAGACATGGAAATTAGATTGAGTTTTGCATCAAGCAGACTAAAATCACTTCATACCTTCCTCATGGTATTGGTAAACAGATTTCCACATGCAAAACTTGTATGACCACCAGCCATTTAACTATATACATATTACAAAAAAAAGTTCTGAATTAAAACATGATGTTCACTTCTATCATGCATATAAAATGTTGGTTAAAAAATGTTCTCCAAACAATGCAATTTAATACAAATCTTACAACATATATATGCAACTCACCAGATAAAGGCATGTGTCATTTAATGGTTCTAGTAAAATTTTAATATCTTCTGTTGTAACATTGGCCACATTTGGTTCTTTGGTATTGAAGTGAACAACAGGGAGAACACATTGATATTGTTGCCCATATTTTGAGGTGACCTGCATGGTACTACCATCATTATTCTTAAAATATTAAAGTAATTGTCAAAACATTGAAATTCATTTTTCATGTGCAGTGCAGATCTAGTCATATTAAGTTGTGAATGTATGGTCAAGAAGAGACCCTTCCATTATTGTAGGTAAACTCCATCGAGTACCAAGAGCCTCACCTTAACATGTAAAATAGACTGGCAATAAAGAGTAAGGGATTTTTATTCATTGAGGGAACCTACTAGATTAAAGTAGGTTAAAGTAAACGTAGATTAAAGTAATAGTAATCTTAAATTCGGGTTATATTTGTAACACAAATACTGAGTATTACATTATTTTATAATCAAGTTGTGTTATGTTTGTATGATATCTGTGTATTTACTACTGCACTCTGGCAACGGCTTTGAATATTATTATTGTCAAATGTCATATAAATGAAGTCATTTCCTACAAACAACTGGATTTAATACCTCATTGTTTAAAAGTACGGGCTCAGCAGAAATTTCTACGCCATATTTGGATTTTTGTAGTTCTTCAAAATTAAAAAACGTGCATCGAATGCTCAGAATAAGATATTGTGATAAAAATAATGCGCAGAATTTTGACATAAATATATTCTTTGGGTACACAACCATGATGAGTTTTTGTTGTTTTGATGATTCATGCTTACGGCAATTTACGAGAATAAGACGAGCAACTCCGAACCAGTAGTAGAACCAATTTTTCCCAAAGTTTCTGTTCGTTTTCAGGAGGTAAATATACGCAAATTGTGATAGAAACGGTTCAAAAAGCAGATATCTGCATTTTCTCATCAGTACTTATGCATTTGTATTGTTAAAAATGAACTTGACATGGACTAGCTAATGTAGGTCACCGGGAATATGTCCCCCGCTCGCCGTTATGTTGATTTCATGGTTTCATATTTCTACGAAAATTTTAATTATTAGGTATTATATGTCAGCATGCACCACCAAGCCGCACTCGAAGAAGCAGAAGACATGGCTAGCGCAAGGCGAGGAAAGTCTGATTTATCGTTGATGCTCCCAATGTCAACTCTAAATGATTTAGTACACACATGGTTGTCAGAAGACCTTCCCAATTTTGATCATGGTGGAACTGTGGTGGGTGACCGCGAAGAGAAAGCTGTGTTGCTTTGCAAATCGCCTGGAGTGCTAGCAGGGTGTCCTTTCTTTGAAGCTGTTTTTAAACATCTCAACTGTAAAGTAAAATGGCTAGCAAGTGAGGGATTCCAACTAGTTCCAGTCTGCACTGTAGCTGAGGTGACTGGTAAGGTGAACAGAATTCTCATGGGAGAGAGAGTTGCTCTGAACTGTATTTCCAGAGCTAGTGGTGTGGCAACAAGAGCCAAGAGATTGGCCGAGCTCAAGCACACGTCCTCATGGTCAGGGGAGGTAGCAGGAACTCGCAAGACCACCCCAGGTTTTCGGTTAGTTGAAAAATACGCCCTACTTGTTGGTGGCATTTCGACGCATCGATATGACCTATCCTCCATGATTATGTTAAAAGATAATCACATTTGGAGTGTGGGCAGCGTCAGCTCTGCTGTGAAAGCCGCAAGAAAAACAGGGGGGTTCTCAATCAAAATTGAAGTGGAGTGTCGCAGTATTGCTGAGGCTAGGGAAGCAGCTACAGCTGGTGCTAATATCATCATGCTGGATAACTTTAGTTCAGAAGCTCTACACAATAGTGCAAGAGTACTGAAAGAAGAATTTCCTAACATTATTCTTGAAGCAAGTGGAGGGATCAATGAAGAAAATATCACAAATTATTTTGGTCCCAATATTGACGTTGTATCACTGGGTTCCTTGACCCAAGGATACGAGTGTGTTGACTTTTCCTTGAAAATCCAAAAGGAAGGACGGGATCTAAGAAATCCAACTGTAAAACAGGACCTCCTTGAACTCAATATTTAAAATGAATACAATATAAATAAATTGTTGTCTAATTCTTCCAAGAGCTCTATTCTGTTCCTAATCTTTAGTTGACTTCAAAGTACAGGCTTAGAGAAGGACTCGGTAACATCCCAGAAAAAAGCTGAACTGGGATAACAATAAGTCATACCCGGATTTGAGGGGAGGTGCAGGGAGGTGCGCACCTCCCCTTAGATCATTTTGTACCTCCCCTGAAAATAAACGCACCTTCCTTGAAATTGAAAATAATCTTGTTCCCACTACAAAAAACATGCAAAAAAGCCTAAATCCGAAATTACTAAAATAAATGCACTTCCCCCCTAGAACTTTGACACCTCCCCTCGTATTTATATCAAAATCCGGCCTTGTAATAAGTTGTATTGTCAACTATGTATCACAATTGTGGATTGATATCAAAGAATGGTAGATAGAACGAGAGTAAGCGTACCTTTTATTGAATGCCTCACACCAACTGATTGACAAGTGATTCAACTTGGAGGGTTTACATGTACTTGTAGGAATTAGATCAACTGTGTTATAATTTTGCACTATTACATTTTACATGTTTAAAATCCTGTTAAGTGTATATAACATTCCAAACAAGCACACTATATATCTATATAGGACTGCTGGTACGCGGCTGACCTGAACCAGCGGTAGTTGGTCGATGCGTTATCGTAGTTTTTGGAATTTCTGGAATTGAAGGTAGTTGACTAACGTGACCTTTATATACACGTCCGTCATATCCAAGAATGTCAACAATGCTGAGATCTTTCTGGGAAATTTGAGCTATGAAATGCAGGTCTTCACGATACGCTTTGTTAACTCGTATAGTGGTGCGCTTCTCTGGACACGTTAGGGTGTGGTTACCTCCGCAAGGCCGCCGAGGTATTGCGTGAAGTTCATCGCTTTTTTTGATCGCTCTGAAAGATACAAGGAAATCAGCGTGTAGTTCCAGTAAGTCTCTCGAACAAACAAGCTAGTTTTCATTGACATGCTTTTCTCCATTCTTGTTCGTGTGGGTTAGAAAGTTTTTTTTTTTGAAAAAGAAGAGAACCTGATACATTCATTGGCGTAATCGCCATGACACAAAACGTTCATGATCCAATAGTAAAACGAACAAACATACAGCTTACCCTAGTTTCAACAGTTCATTCTGAACTTTAAGTTGACCCAACGATTCATTCTGGTTGTCTCCATGAAGACTTTGCACGTCATACATTTTCTGTCGCATTTCGTTGAGGTCGAATGTCAGGTAGGGACGATTGGACTTCGTTGGAGGAAGTGGCTTATTGAGAGGTAACGAGGGTAACTTATCCTCGCGGTATAAACGTAGTGGTCTATCACATGAAATACAGTTTGCTGGTTGAAGTAACAAGCAACGAGTTCCAGCTGCTTGTGATTTATCTTCAGCTGGTTTTCGCTGAACTTTGGAATTGAGGTCTTTAAGTTTTCCTTCAAAGTAATCTTTGACCGTGTCCATGTCCATCTTATCAAGTTTGGAATTGATATCCAGATTTATGTGATTAATTGCTTGCTTCAACGTTGCTTCCTACGAGTAAACATAAAATCTTTATTTACAAACTGATTTCAACATTGGTCGTTTACTAGTAGTAGCTGGTGTATGTTGTGCACGGTAAAGAATGCTTCGTGGATTTATAGGGAATCGCCGACAGTTGGCGACCAAATACGAATTGGGCACCTACATGTCCTATCAATTTCTCCCCAAGATCCTGCACAGACTGGTCCAAACTATTCATACTGTCATGAAACTTATCCTGGCTGACTTTCTTAGCCAAATCTTTATGATCAGCTTTTATTTCGATGTCACGATTCATCTGCTGTCTATCTGCCTTGGTGTTATCCAGCTGACCAACGTGACCATATAATGCATCAAGATGGAATTGTTTCTTATTTTGATCGTCAATAATCTGCGCTATCGCTTCGTTATGTTTCTCCATTTCCTGCTTCATTTCAAACAAGCTCGAACGAACTTGATAAAATTCGTCACTGTCACCACCACGAGAGGACGAGTGTTTTTGGTCAAGAGCACTAGCGAAAGTACACCGAGCCTCTGTATAGAGAAAAAACAAGGCACCCTTATTTCCCTTTACACACTATGAGGACAAGAACGGTTAGTTTCCTGTAAAGGCATACCTTGTTCGTGAACAAGTTGCTTCGTAACATTTGCAAGTTCATTTCGGACATATTGCATATCAGACTTCACGTTCCCTTCTAATTCTTCAAGACTATCCAATCTGTCGTTTACTTCATACAAACCAGACAATTTTTTCTTCATGTCTTGTAAACTCTTATCCAAAGCTTGCAATTTTTCTTGAACAGACGATTCCAACTGACTCAGTTCTTTTTGACCTGCAGCGAATTCAATTTCTTGTAGACTCTTACGGATATCTAATCCCTCTGTGGTTCCTTCACTTCCTTGCTGAATGTTATAAACGAGTTCCACCACATTCTTCACATCACCTTTCATTTGTTGTTGGTTTTTCTTTACCAGGTTCTTAAATTCCTGCATTGCCTTCGTAAAATCTGACAAATCTTCCTCAATGTAAATTATTTTCCGCGTAGTTTGATCACGAAAATCGCACAAGCCTTTCACGCTCTTGCACAACCCTTCGAAATCATCAGTTGAAACACTCTCACGTCGTTCATCAACTACAACTAATTTAGGTGATGGTGCTGTCTCACTTACGACTTCTTTATTTTGAGGTTTTTCGCTATCAACTTCTTCACCCTCGATAATGTTTTCATTAGTGGTTTCGTTTTCTGGTGTCCGTGTTCTTGTCGGTGTCACTGCCTCCGTTGTCCCCCTTGACTCAGGTTCCACTTGTTCGACACCAGTAGATGAGAATTTACTCTGTTCCAAACCACTGCTGCTCACTTTAGGAGAAGTCTGCACTGGCTGACTACTGGTTTCTACCTTCTCAGTTTGCACTGGTGTACTACTTCTGGTTTTCTCAACAGAGATTCTCTGAGCTGGAGCTGCGGCTTCAGACATTCGTCTGTAACTTTGCAGTTTTGAATCCATGATATCATTTATCTTCTGTGCTGTTAGGAAGGGTTTCAAATCAGATTTACAAACGATATTATTCAACTGGTCGTTCAAAACATCCTTGAATTTGTCACCAACAATATCTTTGATCTTGCTATCGATGATACTATTGAACTTCTCATCCGCAATAGTATTGAACTTGGCACCCATGATATCTTCGAACTTGTTGTCTATCTCGGCTAACTTAGCTTGCATTTCATCAAGGCTTGATTTGTCAGCGTTTTCGCGCACCATTTCAAGTTTGTGCAATGGATCTTTTAAACTTCCGCTCTCCTGTGAGTCTTTCATCTTTTTCAGTTGTTTACTGATATCATCCAACATGGATGTGATGCCGTTGATTGCTGCTTCAGTAACTTCAATTCTGCGAACCAAACTCATTGCCTGCCACATATCTCCTGCAGCGTTTGTACCGCTGTCACGGCTTTGCAAGTCCCGTGCTTGTTGAGCAATTTCCAAGCTGGTAGGACCAGCAGACAGAGATTCAAACTTAGCTTCAAGAACAGAAATCTTTCGTTCTAGTTGATACAGACCAGATGTTTCTACGTGGCTTCGTCTACGTACATCAGTTTTACTAGAGCTGGGAGAAGTGCGTTTACCATCCTTAGAGGATCTGCCGGTGGGGCCAGAACGTGTTGATTGAGGCGAATGCGTGCCACTTTTACACACAGGAGACAATCGGGACAATGGAGATTCAAGCATGGACCGAGATTTCTCGTACAGATTGCGTTGTTTCGGATCTAGTTTTGCATCTTTTCCGTCTTCAATTTTCACTTCACCTGTACTGCGTGTTGTCTGCAAGCTTTCTCTTCCTTCCACCAGTTCATTTGTACTCACACCTTCATCAGCACCTGATGCAGCACCGGCTGGAGCACCTACACCATCCCCAGATTTCTTATCATCGGCATTACCACACATTTCAGTATCGTGCAATGCTGAGCGATCTCGTCTCTTTACATCACTTGATCGCTTGCCATCTGTGTGCTCACTGAGACTGCTGTACACAAGAGAGTGCGTTTGTGATTTCGTCTCTTCCAACGCAGATTGTATGCCTATGTCATCAGTAATATCAATCGGCTTTCTTGCGAGGTGAAAATGTTTAACCAACTCCAGTAAAAACCGATGAAGAAGATTAAGGTTAACCACTCCTATCTCTGGAGAGCCTAATGCAAGATTAAGCAGGTCTAATATAGTCACTGTCGCCTCTTCACTCATATTTGTTATGTTAATTTTCCAAGCCACTCCCAAGGGACTGTTTTACTCAGCCCAAACATCTTGTCTGCTAATTGGACGTGTCCTTTGTGACGTTGCTATTCTTTTCACGCGTGATCTTAACTCCAGACGCGCGTGAAACTTCAACTTGAAATACGCATGCCAATCTCGAAAAAAAATAGGGTTACGACCGTTCGTGTGACATTTTTGTGACTTAAGTTTCAGTGTCTAGTTTTGTGTGTTCGGGGCAACGAAAGATAGCGAATTCTCATTCTTTTACACAACTTATAATACAAAAAAATCATCAACACAGGAAAACCGTTTAAAAGTGAATAATCTAAATTGACCTCAGGCCACCAAATACAAGCTCGTCCCTTTCTTGTTGTTCGCATTGTTCGCTCATAAATAAACATGAACTGAGCCCGCAATCGTTTCGCACGATCCGACGCTACATTTTTTATTTTGCAAAAATACTTCGACATGTCCCGCGTTCGAGGCGCATGTTATGTAAAATCTTTTAAAACTTTTTTGATCGACCTTAACATATAAGTAAATTCGCCAGTTATGTTTGTTTAGCAAAATTAAAGTGAACTTCAGATGGCTGATAATACAATTCATCGTTGCGGTCAAACGAACTCAATTATAATACAGAGATATTTAAAATAAATATATTTGTATACCCTAAAGTTTAAGAAACCATGGTAGTCTGTAGATTATAGAAAGTAAATAGCAAAAATAAATGGAAAAAAGGTTTCCGTAAATTTGTTGATAATTGTTGACAGGTTGTTTGTTAATTTAAAGTGAAGAAACAAAATATAACCTGCTTTAGTAAATCCTTTTCATCTAACGTCATGCACAGTCTGTAACTATGAGCAGTGGACTGTGATTTTCCATGTGTGTCGTAAGATAGTGAACTACTAGTCCGTCGTAACTACAATTCCGTCAACAGCAACGACTTCTCGGCGAGTTCATTGAAAAGGTAAGTCAGTGTTCGTTATTTTAAGCTACAACAATACTATTGTAAAAATGCTTGCAAAATTTCACTTTAAAAAAACGCAGCTTTCTTATATGGCAGATCCTAAATCGTAGTCCGAGTTCAGACAAACATTGTTACAGGTGGCAGATTGTTACTGAATGTCAAATTGCCTTTCGTAATCTGTTCTACACAGAGTAAGAAACTCTTATATTTCTTGCAAAATGATTGAAAACGAAGCTACACCCTCCATTTTATCACTATTCCGGTTTCGAGTCAAATATAATTGATAAAATCATTTGAAAATTTTTAAAAAAGTAAGGCATTTTTATTCTGAGCAGCCAACGAATAAAACTTAAAATTTTCTTTTACAAGATTTCCAAAGGCGGAGAAGAAAGTCAAGTTCTATAAAAAGTTACAATATGTTTCTCCTCTGTTCTGCGCATAATAAACTGATTGTCGACAGATTGTCCTACTTTTTAAAAGGATAATATTAGTTCTCTGTTAGCAAGAGCGGTACATAAATCTGTTATGATTGTTACGGTTGATGACTAACTCTGACAGGTTACGAAACCATCAGAAAAAAGTTCGTTCGGCAAAAATAACGAATACATTGTCAAACCTAGAGTTCATAAACTTGACTATGTCATATTAGATGAAAAATGTTATCGATATATATTTTAGTTCTTGTATTAAGGCAAGCTAAGATTTAATTAAGTAAAAAATAGTTTTTAGTTAAAACAGTACGGTCGCAAGCCAAGGTAAACGGATTGGCCAATCCACCATTGATATTATATCAGTGCTGCCAACGTAGTTATCATCAAAATTCTATGGGAGATTTTGAGTGAAATTGTGTATCATTACGCAAGGCGAGATATGTAAGAGTGCATGACGTAATCGAAGTACCAGTTCGACATTGATTTTAGTTCATTTATATTTCTTCAGAGCTCGACCATAAACAAGATGGACTTAAGGATTTTAGTATCGAGTCTCCTAGCACTTGCTGTTTCAACATACGGGAAACGAGGTAAGAATTTAAAAGAGTTTCGTTCTTTTTTTGCCTGACTTGCTCTTGGATATAAAGGGATTTTGGAATGGATTTAAGTTATTAAAATATGACTTAAAACAGGTCTTACGATTGATTATCACGGAAATATTCCAATTGTCAACCTTCTTCTGTCAACAATTCTAAGACTTGATCAGAAAGCAGCTCACGTTTTATAGCTAAGCTAAATATTTTGTGCTAAAATTGTCACTTTAAAAAAGAAAAGTAGAAATGATTTCAACGTGTCATCTATTGTATTTAAATTCATAAGTCGGACCATCAATGCGATATCGACCTTTAATATAAAAGAATAACATTATTAAGAGAATTTATTAGTTTGTTCGGTAAATGATCAGCATCGTAAAGTAGGTCCCAGCCCTCTTCGCACTCTCCGATTATTATTCTCTCCCACGCGGAGCCCAGATTGATCACCTTATCCAACACAGCGAGTAACTGGGATGTGGATAGTTTAGGCGTTGTTTGAATTAAAATGAAGCAGTAGAAACGTAGAATTAAGTGCATACAATATAATTCAGATATATTCAAAACGGTCAGTATACTGACAAAGCTATTCATCCGATTTTTTTATTATAGTGACAGAATCTTATCTTCATCATGGAAAAATAATTAAAATTGTTAAAGATGTTAAAAGTGAAGGTACGTTTAATAACGAACATGATAAATACAAACGCTACTTTTTTCATTTTTTAGCCGAGTTTGTTTAGCTCGTGTTTAGCGGAGCAGGTATTACCTGCCGTCTGCGCAATTCTCAATTCTATACCGCCTTTATCATATATGGCACAATTCCTGCACGCTTACAAGACGAAAGCTTCAATGAACGTTGCCACAAAAAGAACGTACACAATATTAACACAAATGTCTTTAAATGTTAATTATTGATGATAAATTTTATTGATGACAATAATCGATGGTTTTACATGATCTACTATTTTATTAGTGTTGTGCACAGTAAAAGACTGTTTTCAATCTAAAAATTTGTAAATGCTTTTAAACAAGCTCAACAGTGTTTAACAGTAGTGCTATACCATCATTCCTCGTTCTTCATATAGATATTGCAAAACGAAGTGCCAACCCAAGCATGGTCTGTGGAGGAGGGTGTCAGCCTCAACAACCACAGTGTTGCCCACCTCCCATGCCCCCACCTATGCCTGGTCCCCCTGGTCTGATGGGACCACCAGGGTGCCCAGGTACCCCTGGACAACCCGGATGTATGGGACCTCCAGGTCCTCCAGGTTGCATGGGACCCCCTGGTCAACCAGGATGTGCAGGTCAACCAGCACCTCCCTCCGCTTGCCCACCTATCTGTGTTCATCACTGTATGAAGATCTGTCCTCTCCCTTGTTGTCAACCACAGCAACAACAACGACAATGTCCATGCCCAGCACCACCTGTACCAATGGGATGTGCCCCACCATCATGCATGCCCCCACCTCCCCCACCACCATCAGCTGGTTGCTGTGGAGGCGGTGGTATGATGCCCCCAATGCCACCACCAAGACCAATAATGCCCCCACCTATGCCATGCCCATGCCCACCCCCACCACCCCCACCAGGATGTGGCGGACAGCAATCTTGCATGCCCCCAATGCCACCACCATCACAAGCATGTTGTGGAAAGTAAATGTGTAAATAATAGGATCAACGAACTGAATGCCAACAGCTTATGAAATGATTCACTGAAAGTAAACAATCAAGTGAAATGCTTTTGACAAAAGGAGAAACCTTCGCACGTTCGCGGTGTTTCGACGACGCATTGTTATTAAAATTTGTTTTTATGACTTGGAACCAGAAAGTACTGGGGTAGTGTACTAACGATGAAATTAGACTACTTCCATCTAATATTTTCTTACTCTAAACACCAAATAAAGTACTGTATTCTTGTTTAACCACGTTTGTATTTGTTGCTCAGTTTCTTTATTTCATGGCGTGCACATAATTTAACGCTGCAACACGAACTATCATGCATGGGGAATTCGTGGTATCAAAGTTAAAAGTGACTGGTTTTGCTCACCATCTTCCTATACCTGCTTCGCTCACTGTAGAACATGCAGATACATTACTTGCTCTCACTAGACTTTAACCTTGCTCACTTATTGAAATTGAAATTCTGTAAAAAGCCATCTGCGTTTTGTACCTAGCTGTTTAAAGAGTGATATTTATGTATAAAACAAATGGATATCTTTCTGTTTTGCTGCTGGTAATGCGAAAACTGCTTTTCTCATACCCAGACTCTCTCATCCGCATTTACTATTCTAGTGCAACATAATACCATAAAATTTCATGAGACCTCACCGATACAGAGACAAGCATTTGTTCCTCCAAAGCCAAATGAATTAGACAGTGCAATACGTCTTTTACCTTTGTCTACAACCAACTCTTCACTTTTGTTGGGGACATAGTTTAAGTTGAACTCAGATTTCGGATGTACTTCATGTAAATTGAGCGTTGGTGGTGCGATACCCTGAAATGCAAAAAAAGTTTAACGCGTTTAAGGCTTTACGCGTTTTTGACACTCACGTACACGCACGTTAAAGTTTAAATCCTTCAACGTTTTATAGTTTTTAAATATATAGGAACACGTAGACCCGTAGTCATATAGAATTCAAAATTCTTAACGTTCCTTCTCGCGATTGTTTATAAGATAGATTTTATCATAATTGTAACTTTTACGTGCGTTCACGTTCGTGTCGAAAACGCGTAACTGGAAATCAGCCTTTAGTTTAGAAAATAGCCACAAAGTTCAAAACTTTATCGCACAAGCTACGTTTACACGAAACCGGCCTCGCACGGTCACGAGACCAAATTCACCCATTAAAAAACGAAACTAAAGCTTAACTCTAATAGTAGAACAGAATTGAACAGTTTTATATAATACACGAAGCTTCAAGAGTAATCACGGTCGCAAAATGGTTGAAATCGGTGTCGTCATTGTATGGAACTGACCTCGTGCAAACGTAGCCTAAACGTCTCACACTGAAATGTATAACTCAGTCCGACATGAACTGTACGAACTGTACCTCATGAACAGCCAGAGTAGTAAACACTGCCTCAATGGCGCCTGAAGCGCCCATTAAATGACCAGTCGAGCCTAAAAAGATACAAAACACGTTAGTATTTTGGTATTTCTGGAGAGCGTCTCTGCACCTACGTCACTGATTTTGCTCACTAAAAATTACACAGTACTAATGTTAAACGTATAGTCCAGTCTGCATTTGCTCTACAGTACAATAAGTCACAGATATATTTAATTAATTGGTCAACTATAGTTGACCAACTGAAGGTATACCTTTAGTTGAAGACACTTTAAGACGCCTTGCGTGGTCATTAAAAACCTTCTTTATAGCCTGATTCTCTATTGCATCACCTGCATGGCGAAAGTATTTTCATAAATATACAATTTAAAACGATCTTATACATACCCACAGCATTCAACGAATTATATATCTTATCATCTCGACAAAATGCCTCGATCGTTGGCAAACTTAGTAATTTCCAGCTATAACATTTGTCCAAGAAGAAACGCATAGTTTTGAGCTTCTCAAATGCTAGTATCTCATCAACATAGCATGATCAGTTGCCATGGCTAACTAGGCCACCGTTTTTAATCAAGACAACTCTTTACTGCTTTTAAAAGTTAATTCTTACCAACCGGAGTAGATGTAGCATGAGAATTAATATAGCAAATATCTTCAGGTCTTAAGTTCGCATCTCGTAAAGCTGATTGCATACAGAGTACAGCGCCTCGGCCATCCTTACTAGGTGACGTCAAGTGATAAGCATCTCCTACGAATGCCATATATGAGTAGAATCTAGTCTTTTTGCATTCTACCGTGCACAGTCCATATTGGGCTAATCATTGTAAAATTATAGAAGACTGATGCCCAATATTATATGCTGTTTTAAACAAGGCATATAGAGACCGAATACCTGAGAGTCCAAAACCCAAGATCTCTGCGTATATTTGAGCATTTCTTGATCTGGCGTGATTATATTCCTGCAGCACAATGATATGTTCCCTTTTCACACATTTTTGCTACTGTGGTTGGATACAATGAAACTGACATTCACGGCTCATCGTTTCCATGCTGCAGTCATGGTGTAGAAGTAAAATTAAAAGACTCGCTAAACCTATAGATGTACTACAATCAGTTGCCGTGAACTCGTAAACTTTAGGGGGTTTTAGTTTCACGTTTACCGCAAACCGCTACCCTCAAACGGCACACTTCAGAATGCATTTGACGGTAGGTTTTACGCCATAAGTGTTCTAAGTAAGTAATTCATGGTTTAATTTAACGCCTCAAGTTTTTATCTTTCGAAAGCTACAACAGTTGTGTCGCAAATACGACTTGAAGTTTGCCGTTTGAGGTTAGCAGTATGCCGTAAACGTGGAACTAAAACTCTCTTTTATCAACAGCAATCTTACTTCAAGTATTAATGTAGCAGCACCATCGGCCATAACAAATCCTGACCTCAATTTATCAAATGGTCGCGAGGCTTCCTCGGGGTTATCATTGTATTTGGTAGTTAAAGCTTTTATTCTGGAAAAAAGGTTAGCAAATGAGTATCGTAATGAATTGTTTACTCCCACATTGAATAACAACGTCCATACCCTATTTATTTCCATGCCCTTTGAAACTTATGCTGTTTCATTGAATGTTTGTCTTTTCGTCTGTTTGCTTGCTCGTTTGTTAGTTTGCTTGTTTGTTTCTTTGTTTGCGTGTTTGTTCGCTTGTTCTACTGTCAATCTGTTCAGTTGTCTATCCGTTCAGAATTGGAGGACACTAGGACTACAATCTGTGTGATAGTAGAGTGGAGCTGCCAATACGAATAAGGTATATCATATCGTCAAAATGTAACTGACATGTGTTACCTAGCAAAGGCTGCGACCACTAAAGGGGCCAACGAAGCATCAGTTCCCCCAGCAACCATGAAGTTGGTCTCACCATTCTGCACAAGGCGAAATGCTTCACCGATTGCGTGCGCTCCAGCAGCACAAGCCGTCGACGGAGCTAGATTCGGGCCCTGGAAAGAACAGGACTTGAGACACTAAAGACAGTGCAAAGTTTTCGTCATTGATACAGCCTACTATTTCGCCCGCATTCCAGCTCAGCACTCTATCATGCTGCTTTTCTCAATAGTTAGGAAGTTTTAAAATATTTAGTATATGCCGTTTAATTCTGGTCTCTTTGCTACAGCAAGTCACACTAAATAAAGCCCCGTCTACACGAGCAAATAAAATGTGACAATTTCTGCGTGAAAAGTTATATTTGCTCGTGTAGACGAGCAAAATTTAGCAATTTTTGTGTGGCATATGCATTTGCTGAAAAGCTGGAGTGCTAGCTTTTATGTGACAAAAATTGTCACATATTATTTGTAAAAAAAGTTCTGTCTACTTTTACCAACCAGAAAATCGTACTGCATACTGATGATGCCAGAAGGTGAGTTCAATAAAACTTTAGGAATAAAATATGGGCTAACCTTTTTCGAACCCTGGAACAAAAATTTTCGTGAATTTTGTGAAGTCATTAAATTTTCTTGCAGACTAATTTTCGAGATAGTCATTTCAACCAGGCATTAGCAATGCATTGCTGGTCTTTACTACCTTTTCAGAAAACACTTTATCTTCAAAAATAACTTCATTCACACAAAGAGCACTGTTGCCAATAACTACGCCCTATATAATATTCTATATTCAAACGTTGACGTAAAATACGAGGAAGCATAATAGGAATTAGCACTATCAGCAGTGAAATTTTTCCAGTTTCTAGCCAGAAAAATGACATATAGCACGCATTAAGCGGCAAAAATGCAACACTGACGAAACTCCCTGACCCAAACGAAATGGTCTGCTTTT
>JAODVQ020218532.1:0-13759 GCA_025400075.2 Phenganax stokvisi
GTAACAAGGAAGGTTTCTTCACTCTTGGAAGTAGGGTATCCAATATTAGAGACACACTTGTAGGTCCCACTCTGTGATGTTCTTATAGATTGAAATGTTAGTTCCAGTGTACTCAGCCCATCTTCCCAGCCACTGTAGGTAAGAGTAGTGTAAGGTTGATCAAGAGGACAGGCTACTCCATTGGGGTCAATCCATGTGAGATTGGATGGTCTTGCAGAATTAACAGTACAGAGCAGAGTGTATGGCTCTCCTGCTGTTGCATTTGATCCCTCCGTAATTGTCACTGTATTCTCAATGGCTGTAGAAAGCAACATGTTTCCTCTCAATAGGAGGCAAATAAGTGTGTTCTGTTATGCTCAACTTGCATTTGCATGAGTAGCTCATGAAAAATAAATATCATAGTCAGAATTTTGACACTGTTCTCTCTTCATATGATACTAGCTATAGGTTTTTCTCTTGAGGTAAATGTCAGGACGTGCAAGACGTATGGCTGCTATAAGATATATTTTACCTTCAACTCTGAGAGTGATGGTTTCCTCTGCTGTATGGTCGCTGTAGAGAGTTACTTTGCACAGGAACATTGCACCGTCCAGTCCGCTATCATCAGGACTGAGAGAAAGCACGATGGAGTTTGACTCGATCGCTGTTTCGATGGCGACGGCCTCCAAACCGACAACAAACCATTCCATCGTTGAAACATTACCTTCTCCACCCCACGTACAGTTGATGTCCCGCGAAACGCCAATTGTTAGTGGCTCCTCATTTCCTGTGATGATTACCTGACCTGCGTGCGTGTGACGGAAGTTAATCAACGCGAGCGCGTGTAACCTAGCAACACGCTAGTGTGCCGACGCCTTACCGTTTCCTGACGTTATTAACGCCGCGCAAACGCACGCTAATAGGTAGATATTGCCGGCAACGAAGAGCTTCATTATACCAGCACTTTAGCTATCGTTTAGTGACAGACTGAAAGCGCTATTGTACGTAGCTGCAGTAGGTCGCGCGCGCAAAATCGATTTCGGCGCGCGAACTAGTTTTTGTTCTGAACAATGGAACTGAAGGTTAACATTATTCATAATATCAGGGCCTGACTGATTATCTCGTGTGTAACCGCTCTATTTCACCTCCTGGCGCGTAGCGGGCTATCTAGATAGACTCACGCGCATGCGCACAAACGCGCTTGCGTAAATAATGACTGAGGTATATACAGCAATAGAAACAGTGTCTCGAGTAAAAGTTCCGTTTCCAATTTTCATATTCAGCCCGATTCTTGGAAAATTATGACATTTTTGTGTCATTATTTGGATGATTTTGGTTGAATTTTGGCAGTTTTAGTGTCAGGATTTGACATAGTGTACCACAAATTTGTGAAACTGTCAATTTTAATCAAGTTTATACTTGGCGAAAAAAACCAGGTCCACAAATTTGTGACCCTCCATGTTGGGGTTCACAAATTTGTGACCCTGAAATGTAGTGGACCACAAATTTGTGATCCTCTAGCTGGTAAATTTGTGGACACAAATGTGTGTTTTGCTATAATGATCCCAAGATTGGGTCAATTTTCAGCAGAAAAGTGTCACTTTATTCATATTTTTAGCTGAAATCTGAAAATGAGAAACAGAAATTTTACTCAAGACACTGTTTAGAGCTCTCAATGTTTTGTGGAAGATTTTAACCTCTACTGAGCTCCTGGAGAACCAGGAGCATAATCTAGTGAGATCCCACACTCAGGTTGAGAGAATGAGGTGATCTCTAGAGGACAGCTGGTGTCTAGTCCTAATCTCATCCTTCCATTGTAGGTGTAGAGGAATGTTCCATCATTGGTCTTCCAGTCATTGATTACCTCCAGTAGACTGGGGGTATCTTGAGTATCACTGCTACCTGTTAATGTAGCCCTAAGAGGTATAGGTAATTGAGGTATTTGGCAGTTTGTTTGGGCTAACTATACCTGTATATGACGTAGTTATCTTCAATATGGCGACAGCTGAATTCTCCTTGGTCAATGTCAGATGCTTTAAAACCACAACTGCAATTCTTCTCCAGCATATTGGCCAATGCCATCTTTACATCTGAATCCAAGTGCCTTGCCATGTGCTACATTGAATATACCTTTAAGTTATGAAAAATATTTTTGTCAACCTTACGTTACCTTGTCTTCATACCATTTGGAGCAGTGAACAACTGGTCCAAACTTTATTTGAAAGATGGTCTTGTCTATAACGTGAATTATTATTATAATTTTGCTAATGATTATAATGGTGTCTTACTCAAGACATTGAGGTGGTATTCTTTTTGTGAACTGTATACTCCAGCTGAGCCAGGTAAGACAAGACTAGCATTGCATGTATAGTTTCCACCATCATCCATATTTAGAGGCTTAAATGATAAACCTCTCACCGCACCATCTGATACTACTTCTTGTTTGTTAACCCTCATATTACCCACTTGGTTGATACTCTGGTTATTCCAGTTTACAACTAAGTACTGGATGAGATGAGCTGCTACACTAGGCTGGAGGGTCGCTTTACAGCTCAGCTCATAAGGCTCTGATGTTAATGAATCTCCAACAGAAACTATGCTGACACTGGGAAGAACTAAGAAACCAATAGTAACCTTATTAAATTTATCTTTATCTAACCTCTCCAAGTAGTTGAAATGCACTCATAAGAGCTACTTCCACGTCTATTTGATACCCTGCAACAGAATCTGTGGTTTCCAGCCAGCTGAGCAGCATTCTTGATAAGTAGTGTGTTTTTGTATCTGAAGTAAGATTGACGTTCAGTCACTTCCTGCTGCATGTCATAGTTTTCTCCATCAATCTTTATTGTTATTCCATCTCGTGTCCATGTCACAGTTCTGGGAGGAGAATTCTGACTTAAACAATTCACCATTCCTAGCACGCTGCCATGATTACGTGTAGTAGTGCGGTCAGTGTATGTAACACTGTACACAGATGGTGAACCTGATGTTATACAGACAATGAGAAGTGAAGCTAAGTTAAAATAGGTGAAGAAAATCTTACTTGGATTAGATGAGTATATCCCAATGCTAGTGTGGACAATACTTCCAGTACTGTCAGGAATTTCACAGGTGAATATGCCATATATGTCAGGATTTGAATAGGTGTAAGAGCCATATATCTGAACACCTGTGTAACTTTGTTGGTAGACTCTATAGTCATAGTAATCACTAGTGCTGGATATTCTTCCACCATTTGGAAATGTCACATAAGCTGTACTTCCTGATGTTGAGTTTGAGAAACAATACATATTAATATGGTTATATAAACTGCTTCCCCTAACAATATAACTATTATTAGCAATGGCTGTGTTACTGAAATAGCCACTGTACTGCACATACATTCCACTGCCTGCAAAAGATATGAGTTTCAAGAAAGCACTGGTTTAGTAATCTATACCGATTAGTTTCATTTCAGTAGAGTTAGATCCAGAATTCCCACTACTATCTCTAGCAGTGCATGTATGAATTCCAGCGTCTATTGATCTGAGATATGTCACACTGATTGACTGACTCATACTGCTCCTTGCAAAACAGTTACTATTCATACAAGTGGAGGACCACTGATAGGTTACAGATCCACTGGCATGGTGAGCATGACAGGTGAGGGTTACTGGACTAGCTGGACGGTAGTATGGAGGACTTGGTAGGTTAAAGTCAGAGGGAGAACTGTAAGACACGGCAATAGTCACCTTCAGTACTATAATAAAGATATAATAATATATGATGAAGGTTAGATAACGAGAGTCAAACATACCAACTGAGATTGTTACACTTCCTTGAGTTGTGTTACTAGCCAGGAGGTTACTGTTCTGAGCTTGTGGACTGACAGTAGCAGAACAAATGTAAGATCCACTGTCACTCGACCTCAATGTACTAAATGTCACAGAAGTATTGTAAACCAGTCTCACCCCTTCCAGTTCAGACACAATGACCCTCCTCTGGTTGTCAGTGAGTGAGGAATGGCCTCTCCATTGTGAGTTGATAGTGACATACGAATCAACTTCAGGAATTAGTTCTATCTCACATGTTAACACAAGTGAATCAGTAGTGAACAGTTGTACTGGGTGCTCTGGATCTCTTCTTATGGTAACAGTTGGTTTCAGGACTGTTTATTGTTATTTTAATTGAGAGCAGATATTAATGTTATTAGTATTTAAGTTGCAATGACTCACTTTGAATAGTAACAAGGAAGGTTTCTTCACTCTTGGAAGTAGGGTATCCAATATTAGAGACACACTTGTAGGTCCCACTCTGTGATGTTCTTATAGATTGAAATGTTAGTTCCAGTGTACTCAGCCCATCTTCCCAGCCACTGTAGGTAAGAGTAGTGTAAGGTTGATCAAGAGGACAGGCTACTCCATTGGGGTCAATCCATGTGAGATTGGATGGTCTTGCAGAATTAACAGTACAGAGCAGAGTGTATGGCTCTCCTGCTGTTGCATTTGATCCCTCCGTAATTGTCACTGTATTCTCAATTGCTGGAAAGATCGTTATAATTATTATTAGTTAGTGAAAATATAGAAGTAAAAGTAAAGGTGCTTTTCCCTTAGATGCTTTTAGAGGTTTCGCACGTAGCGTATTTGCGTAAAAAGGAACGTCAGGTGATATTAGTCTCATCCCAGCCCCGCCCGGACTATTTATCTCGCAAGGCAGGAAGTGGGGAAGCAACACAGATGCTAACGTAGTCGCGAAGGGTTGAAATAATAACATTCTGTCAGCCACTACGCGTACGTTTTCAGATAGTAGCTAGCTACGCTACGTGAGATGGTTATGATGCACCAGCTATGAAAATAAAGTGCTGAATAGCCCATAAAATAAATTATCGTAGCCATAATGCTTGCTCTCCCAGGAAATAAACGTGAATGTTCGCAGTAAAATTCGTCCTCGGTAAACGGGGGTAAGAAGCGTTGTCGTAATAATTGTTCTAACGCTTTGAAATGTCGAAGAGACGACAATGATAATATTGTTATACCTTCAACTCTGAGAGTGATAGTTTCCTCTGCGGTATGACCGCTGTAAAGAGTTACTTTGCACAGGAACATTGCACCGTCCAGTCCGTTATCATCAGGACTGAGAGAGAGGACGATGGAGTTTGAATCGGTTGCCGTCTCGACAGCGACGGCCTCCAAACCGACAACAAACCATTCCATCGTTGAAACATTACCGTCTCCACCCCATGTACAGTTGATGTCACGAGGAAGACCAATCGTCAGCGTTTCTTCATTTCCGGTAATTATTACCTGCGCTGGAGTTAGCGTATAATTTGCGGTTATTAGACTTCTTTCTATAGTAAAGCGCGAATAACATACCTGCTGCTGTAGTAATTAGCGCAATAAGATATATACCAGAGAAATAAGTCGTAGGAGCTAAATTCATCGTTAGGAGCTAAATTCAGGATATTCCGCAAAAACGAACGCTGCGAAGGAACGCTTGGTTTTTTTGGTTTGCTCCGTTCGGCGCGCGCACCATTCTCTTTGTTCAAAGACAATGCGGGAGCATACTGAATCATATTAATTTTGCAGGGCCGCGATTGTATTATATAATCTTCAATCTGTGTTGTTGTAATGCCTTGTAGGGAGGCCGTCAGTCTAGTCCTATAGCGAAAGTTTTAACGCGCATGCGTGAATATCACGTGAGACCAGCTCCAATGCTGTGCACGCCACGTTAGTTCGCGCTGCTGATTATGCAGTAGCGTATACCCATCCAGGCGAGTTAATCTCTCGCAATGATAAATTCAGTGACTATCAGTGAGATTAGTTTGTGTTATAGTGGGAGTAAAAGCAATGCAAGTGATCACAAGATGTGTTGTAAACACCTAGCAATAAGGTTTTTTGATCTTATCTCTACCATTATGAGGCGTACGTTATACTTTGGCAAACCATGGACAAACCGTGCTTCATGCCACATCAATGTTCAAAGCTGGTAAATATTGGCTTATATAATTACCTATCTACAAGAGCTGTGACTTAGTGTGATTATAGACACAAACTTGTGTCTCACTAACTATACACAATTTGATTCCAATAACAGGTTGTTAGCTAATGGATAGGAAACAGGTGTTATTCTATACAGATTTTCAAGGTGAATACTGAATTATTTCTTTACAAGATCCAGAAAAGTTTATTACTCCAGCTATTTCAAACACTGGAACACATTTGGCAATTTAAACATACTTAATATTATTTTTAAGCATTTAGAGTTCTTAAAAAGGCCTGAGTCGAGTGATCAGTTTCCACACTCAGGTTGAGAGAATGAGGTGATCTCTAGAGGACAGCTGGTGTCTAGTCCTAGTCTCATTCTCCCATTGTAGGTGTAGAGGAATGTTCCATCATTAGTCTTCCATCACCTCTAGTAGACTGGGTATGTTCTGGGTGTCATCCTGCCTGTCAGCCTTGCCCTGTGTATTACTTACTTTTATATTAGACATTACTTTCAAGGATTCTCCTACCTGTATGTAACATAGCCAGCTTCAGAAGAGCGACAGCTAAATTCTCCTTCATCAATCTCTGACTCACTGAAGTCACACGAACAGTTCTTGTTGATGACATTAGTCAGGGTTTGCTTTATGCCCCGCTCCAAATAATATACCAAGTTATTCTGAGAAAAGTTTGCTGTTTCAAGAATTGATGCACAGTGAATTGTTTCTGACCTTTGTCTCATGCCATTTGGAGCAGTGAATTACGTGACAAAACTTCAGTTGAATGAAAATCATGTCTGTGTGGTAAAAAGAGAAAGATTATTCAGTGATTGTATACTATGAACTGTAAACGACAACTTACTTCTGACAATAAGTTGATATTGACTGGAGTTGTAATAAACTCCTCCTGACCTAGGCAGCGTGACTTTGGCTCTACAAGTGTAGTTTCCACCATGATTCTAGAGATTTGGTGCTGCGATAAGGCACAACATTTCAAGGTATGGTAACTAAGATTCCCTTGTGTTCTATTTGGTTGACACTCTGTCCATCTGGACCCATCCACTCTACACTGAGATCCCTCACTCTTACATTGACAATACAGCTACATAAGCTTACTAAATGCATTATAGGTCTTCACGACACATTTAGGATGTAATTCTATCCTTGAGGCATGAAACTATGTGCAATATTGTGTATTTAGCTATACACAAACTATTGGGAGAAGTTGAAGCATTATGGGTGTATATAATATTACAGGAGTCCATCTTATGAATGTTGAAGATTCAGTATAGCTGCTAATAAAGAGACCATTATATATATATATATATTATATAGTTATCATACCATTGCATCTAACTCCTGCATCCTCAGAGTGCGTACAGTCACTGTCACCCAGAGCTCTCTCCAATAACAGCCCACCTCTTTGATAGAATCTCTGACAGTCTAATAGATTAGACTCAGTTCCATTACACACCAGATCATCCAGTAGGATGGTGTAGTTGATACTACTACTGTTGGGTGATCCATAGCGTGCTCGCTTAACTGGTAGTGATCGAGTGTAATCTGAGGAAAAGAAGAGAGAGGAAGATAGGAAAAGGAAGGAAAAATTAAAGGCAAAAAGGAAGAATATTATACGGATTACTAATGCCCATACATACTAAGATATTATACAACCTCAAAGAACGTCATTATAGTCTATTTTCTATTACTAAGAAAAGAAGGAACAATGAAAAGACAATAATATAAAAGAGGGAGATCTGAACATTAAAACTCACTGAAACTGTTCATCCCATTGTCTAATTGTCTACAGACGATCGAGGCATCTCTAGTGTCCCAGCGATCATCACAGACTGTTCCATAGGAATTATTGTAACAGACAAGCACAGTGCCATCCAGGAAATCTCTTGATAGTTGACTATCTCTGTATAGCAGTACCTCTCCATTCATACACTCTGTAATAATAGATAATGCAGTAGTAATAAATATATGAACTATAATATGAGAGAAAAAGAGGCAGACAGACAGACAGACAGACAGACAGATAGACAGACAGACAGACAGACAGACAGACAGGCACACAGACAGACAGACAGACAGACACAGACAGACAGACACAGAGACAGACACACAAACACACAGACAGACAGAGATGGACAGACAAACAGAGAGGAGTGACATAGGAGAGGGGGAAAGAAAAAGAGGCTTACCACACACTCTACCGTCTCCACTGAACCCAACATTACACATACAGTTGAAGGAACCATCAGTGTTGGTACAGAGTGCATTATAATTACAATCATCTGTTTCTAACAGACACTCATCAATATCTGCAACAATAGTATAACAGAGATAAAGTGCTGGAGCATACAAGAAAGAAATGGATATATTGCCTTTGAAAGAATATCAACTGAAATAATTATAAGACTTCACAATTAGACAAGAGTTGAGCTATTGCAATGAGATGTTAAAAGCATACTTGCCTATTGTACTCTAAGTTTAGGAACTTTTTTATCATACATATACAGTTAAATAATTCTTAGTTATGTCATACCAATGCTTCCATAATACAATGTATATACATACATATGTCTTACCGTCACAGACAGTGCCATTGCCAGTATATCCAGTGTTACAGGTGCAGTTGAATGAACCGGGAATATTAGTACAGGTTCCTCTGACTCTGTCACAATTATCACTCATCTCCATACACTCATCAATATCTGATAGATAAAAACAAAACACATGAACAAAGAAACTATACTATACACATCAAAATTGTAAATTCACGTATAAAGTCGCATTTTTTGCATTGAAGTATACTTACCATAGCAGGTCCTGTCATCACTGGACAGCCTATAACCTGTCTCACAGATACAGTCATACGAACCAAATGTATTGTTGCAGATCTGAGAACAGTTTCCGTTGTTTGTTTCACATTCGTTCACATCTGTGGAGAGGATTCAGATCATGAGTTTCTACAAATTAATACCTTACAGGCACACACACTCACCCCCCATCTAACCTCTATCAAAGCTGCTGCATGTGATTGGTGGGAGCCTTTTCACAAGGTCCACAAAGCCTAGGCCCACAAAGCCTGGGTCCACAAAGCTTACGCTCATAAAGCCTAGGAGTCTAAGTCCACAAAGTCTAGGCCTATAAAGCCTATGCACACTGTGCCATTTTGACTGCAAGATAATTTCAAAAGTTCCTAGCTTCTTTCCTTTAGTTCTCCTTCTTTCTCGCTAGTAAGAAAACCCTTACTATGTATATACTCCCATTAGTTTAGGAGCCCCTCTATTCAAGGTTACTTACCATTACATGTGAATCCATCTCCAGTAAATCCAGTATTGCAGAAGCAGCTATAGTTACCAACTGTGTTATTACATGTAGCCAGTCCATCAGCACACATATCTATACCCATGTCACACTCATCAATATCTGAGGACCAAGAAAACAGTTCATGAATTCTAGTATTCTTCTATCTTAGTTGCCCAGTGATATACAGCATAAGAGATTATGGTGGAAAACAGGTCTCATGAATACAAAATGTGAGAGTTTACCATCGCAGGTTCCATTTATTCCATCTCCAGTGTACCCTGGTTTACATGTGCAATAGAAACTCCCATTAGTGTTAGTGCATTCGGCATTCTCATCACAGTTATTGTTTCCACCTTCCTCACACTCATCAATATCTATATAAAGAACAAAATAGTACAGTGAAACCTGTCTAACCTGATCACTCACAGACCAGCTTCAGTTGGCCTGATTAGACAGGTGCTGCATTATACAGTTAGCAAGCTATTGTAGAGCTAACTGTTAGGACTTCAGTTTGTGACCAGAATACAGAGGTAACCTCATTACTTAGGTGACCACTAGCTCAGTCTCAATATAGCAGGCACAAAACTTGGGTCACACATACACAAGCTTTTATTATTTTGAGGTTTAAACATAAGGGAGCAGTTGCTATCAACGGTATTCACTGTTAAGGTTTTGTCATGTGGGAAAAATACAAAAATTTCTTAACAATGGTTTTAGTCAGTGTGTACTATAATACCATGACAGGAGGAGAGGTCAGTTTGGTTGAGGTAGTATCCAGATCGACAGGAACAGTTGTGACTACCAATAGTATTGGTACAGATGTGATCACATGTTTCATCATTCAGACACTCGTTGATATCTGCAGCATAGCGAAAAGTTTAGAGTTCAGAGTGAAATAATTATATGGTCAGGACTCTCTCGCTCTGTTCAATGATTAGCCTCCTGGGCCCAGTAGGCACAGGTGACGGGACCCTCGCAAGTCGGTCATGAGAGCAGAAAGGGGTAGCAGTAGAATAACTAAGGTTTACTTAGAAAGAACACACCAATTAAAAAGCAAGGTAATTCGAATATTCTAAAACCTACAATAGCCAAGCAAAATACTCATGTAGACTTAGTCAAATTCTGAGGTTATTCCACATTTTCTAAGAGTGGAATAATAATAGCTTACCGATGCAACGAACTACAACGTCCATATCATGAGAGCAATCAGTGAGTCCAAGTGCTCTAAACCTACATAACAATGAAATATTATAATTATCCATAAAATCCATCATTATAGTTATGCTACTAGAAATGGTTTGTAAACTAGTTTCAAAACCAGTTTAATTTTGTCTGTGTAAACTGGGCTTTAGAGGGACTAATCTCTCTAGTGTATGGTAATATCACATAGCATGAGAGATCAAGAGATTTAATCATTAAAGTTGAGAATGTTCATGCTACATTATCATTTAAGCTAAGAA
This sequence comes from Phenganax stokvisi, assembly GCA_025400075.2. NCBI lineage: Eukaryota > Metazoa > Cnidaria > Anthozoa > Malacalcyonacea > Clavulariidae > Phenganax > Phenganax stokvisi. Next base: position 10,717 of record JAODVQ020218532.1, read on the forward strand.
TGTTCATGCCACATTAGATAGGGTACAACTCCGTATTAAAAGGATTTCTAACGTGCTGCAGTTGATCAGTTTCTCCTCATTTCCAATACAGTCGAGGTCTTGAGCAAAAACAGGTCCAACTCCAGGCTGGGTCACATTTAAAATCGTTGCACCTGAGTCATCAGTGAAGCAGGACAATAGATCTTTATGATTTCTAATGTATTTTACCATTTAACCATTACTCATACACAGCATCTAATCACTAGCAATTTACCCTGAAAACTGCTGTATTATTCAGTTCTTACCTTCTGCCTTGTATCCAGGGAGCTGACGACAGGTAACATTAACATCCTCCTGAGTGAATCTTTGGCTACACACTGTTCCCCAGGCTCTGTTGATACACATTTCAACTCTTCCTCGACTTCCATCGCCGTCTTCCACTGCATCTCCTAGTCTCACTGCACCATTCTCACAATCACTCTCTTGAGTTGATTCTGGAGCTGGGGAAGAGTTGAAATGGTCATGGTTAGAGTAACTCCACTTAATTCTAATCTTTTTTCTTCCTACATATATTGCTCAGCAGTGGTTGTCCTAAGCACTACCTAGGTGTGGTTTAGCCATCACCAAACTAAATTGATACTAATGGGTATCTCGTGTCCAATGGATATTGTACTAACATAATGACACAAGTCAGGAATTATAACCATCACTTAGCTAAGTATAGGCAAACACTGAAGCCATAATCTATTGTGAGCTATACTACTGTATATATTACCTTGGCAGACAACACCAGCAATTTCCAGTCCGCAATCATCCATTTCCTGAGCATTAATAACACACTGTGATATGTTACTCTCTTGCCCACTACACTCCAGAGAACGGATAGCTTCTGGCAGGTCGAAATTATTAAACGGATTTCTTGGGGTCAACATTATTGCACCTGTAGTGAAGATAATGTTATTACTCTATGATACTGCAGAATCTGTGGAGTTAATGCATGAAAATGAAGAAAACAAACCGCTTTGAGCATAGTTAATGCAAGAAAATTCAAGACTGCGCATGGAATGGTAAATGCATGAATACTCAAGATAACTGCTTAGGGGATATGTTAATGCATGAATAATCAAGAAGGGAGGAGTTAATGCATGAAAAATACCATAAGGAGAGAATCCAAGTTGAGAGCAGACGACAGAGGCATCTTCATAGTCCCAGTCCTCATCACATACTGTCCCATATCTCCCTCCTACACACACCTCCACTCTACCCACACTGAGTCTCCCTCCCTTCAGATAGTAAGGGAACTGTGCCTCTATCTGTTGGTCTGTCAGGTCCACCTGCAGCCTCACCATATTCTCCCTGCAACTCACTGGAATAGAACAATAAAGTTATAACTCAATGTTTATATGCATTTGAATTGACTAAATTGCATGCACACGTTCTTTGCATGCATTGATTTTCAGCCCCCACTTAACATGTAATGCAAGTATTGTACGTGACATATGTCTTTAGAAATTTCCGTTGAGGACCCAGATGCTTAGAATACTTTATATTTTCCATTGATTAAGGGTCATGTGTTAGTATTGATAATGTGTGATGAATTACCTAGACAGCTGACACCAGCTTCCTGATTATTAGTGCATTGACCGTTCTCATCTCCAGATATCAGTGAATGTGAACAGTTAAATAGTGTCATTTCATAGCCTTGACACTGGACTCTATCCAGATACAGTGGACTATTAGCGGGACCAAAATAAGAGTTTATGAGCGCCGAAGTGTTTTCTCCGCTGCTGTCAAAGCCGAGATTGCGGCACACAACGCCGGCGTCCTCCATGTTCCACTGGTTGTGACAGATTGATCCGTAGGTATTGTTGAGACAGACTTGAACTGTGCCTTCTTGCGGTGTGACTCCACCCACTAGCCTCAGATCCCAATCATCACAGGCTAAAGAACGAAAATATTGCAACTAGTATGTATATCTGCTCTGGGAGTTGAATACATTTGTGGATAAATTAGGTACATGTGAAAGGTTGTATATGTTGCATCTGAGATGCATGCTCAAAGGCTGTGAGCAATAAATTACTTGATGTCACAAAGCAATAGTCATGTGCAACATAGTCATGCAGTTTATGATGGTTTTTAAGTGACGTACAGCAGTTTCCAAGTTGATTGGGTCTGAACCCATCCTCACACTGACATATATACCCAGTGACAGTATCGATGCATACCTCATTCAGACTGCAGCTATCAGCTTCACACTCCATTGCTATACGTTGGAGTATAATACACACATAGTTAATCACACTATTATAATGCAGTGGAATAATAACATAATATAGATTAGATGAAATCCTTCTGGCATGTTATTGTTAGAGTTGTTTCAAAGCTTACCTATACAGTCAAATCCATCACCAGTGAATCTTTCATTACATTCACACATATATGATCCAGGGGTATTCTCACAAGTAGCATTAGTATGACAACTATTGTTTCCCTCACACTCATTGATATCTGATAATTGATCAATAGAAGACATGATAAAGTTAGATTTTTCAAACATAGCTATATTATACAAGGCATACTGATATGGGATTGACTCCCATCCATGACAGCTGATATTTTCTTCGGAAAAAGGCCATTAGTTTTTTTGAATAGCTTCTCGATTGGTTCATGTGCTCAAAATTGTAATTGGGACACTCATGGACCAACATTTTCCCTCCATTTGCTTTTCAACCATAGAGCAAATGTTGACCTTGACACGGTTCACTGTCCTTAACTACTTCATATCCCAACATATTGCAGGTGCAGTAGAAGCTACCCTCAGTATTGATACACCTCTCAGCACAGGTAGCATTACCACCTCCCTTACACTCATTAATGCAAAGAGGTTTCTAGGTTTCTCAGTACATTAATACACTAGGTTTCTCAGTACATTAATGCAAAGAGGTAGAGCTCCACCAATATAATGGAGAGTGAGTTCCACATTCTCTATATTATATGTATGGTGGTAGAGTTCCACAAATGTATAGCGAGAGGGTTCCACATTCTCTATATATGTATGGAGGTA
>JAODVQ020218639.1:0-13759 GCA_025400075.2 Phenganax stokvisi
CGAAATATTTTCTTAAACTTCATACAGTTTGTTCTACGACTATAGAAACATTTATCAACAGAAATGGTATTACTGTGACGCTTGTCAGCTCTCTACGGATGGACTCTACTTCAGAATGAGGAGTCGCCGTGTCTGCTGGAAAGCCGGCGTTGTCAATTGGTAAAAATAGACACCGCTCGCGACGCGTTCTCCGAGTTCGTTGCGTCCATCCCAATACGCAGCACGACTCCGACTGTTATAGAAGCCTGCCGGTTGGAAACCGAGCGAAAGCGTGCGAACTAACCTGCCTGTTGTATCGTAAATGGATATCGATACAGACGTATCTTCCGAGAGTTGATACGGAATCCACGTCTCCGGGTTAAACGGGTTCGGGTAGTTCTGTAGCAACAGACTCTGCGTCGGTTGACCGATGTCATCAAGCCGGACAGACAAAACTGCGTTTGCGAGGTGCTCAGGAGTTACTTTAAAACGCAGCGTCTGTGATTCAAAGTTCCCATCTGGACCGATGACGCGCACTTCAACCACATCTCCGACTTGGACAATGCTCCGTCGATCCAAATCGGCAGTCGCGGCAGCGAAGTAATCGCCCTGGACCGCAGTTGTTATCACGCTGTTCGTTCTCAGGTTACGGACGCTGACTTGGTAACCGTCAAACGCGGAGACACCTTCCAAATGCCCACTGACAACGAATGCCCACGCTGCTTGCGGCATCTCCGCAGATATGGCGGGTGCTGCAGCCGCCTCGGTTTGATCTGTTGCATCCGTCCAAGGTGCACCGACGAAGGCGAAGTTGCGAGCTTGTGGCACATTGACGATATACCCTTTGCCCCCTTCGATGGGGAAACCGTCATCGGGTGCATCCGGTGTCCAAGCGACGAAACTTTGGGTAGCTGTATCAAGCGTGATGATCGTTGTTGCACCTGTCATGGCGACAAGCGATTTGGCGGTCATGGGTGTTGATGGTGCCAACGGCACAGAAATCATGTTCAACCCTTTCGACAGCGTAACGGTGTAGGTGTTGCCAAAATGATCGCCCTCTGCTTTGGGGACTAGTCTGGCGATAAACCCGTGTCTGCGTCCATCTGCAGAGTCGTAATGTCCGACGACGGAACCGTCCTCATTGATATTCCAACCCTCTGTGCTAACAGCACCCGGAACCCGCAATTCTTGTAGATTGAGGGGGCTGCCGACATAAGTGCGCGGGACATCCCCCACCGCTTTCGCTCTGCCAACGACAGTCCGTGTCCTATTGAGACCGTGGAGAAAAAAGTATTCCAGATTTAGTGCGTTTGGAAGGTCGATAGATAGAAATCTACCCACCGGGCTACGCATGTATGCATGATATACACCATCAGCGTCCACATAGCTGCCCACGATATTGCCTGTCCAACTCACAAAATCGGCGTAAGTTTCCGGTGTCCCGGGATACTCGACGATTGTGTCTCCTGAAAACCCGCGGCGAACACCAGAAGTATCCACAAAACTACCGGTCAGTGCACCCGTTGAATCACTATACCCGTAGATCTCCGTTTCGATGGCATTCGGGAAATCGTATTGCCGCAGCTCACCGTTTTCTAAGATAACACCGTGGAACAGACCTTCGCTATCCTTGTAATGTCCGGCAGCGACCCCATTATTACCGAGCGCATAGAAATAGGTGCCTTGCGAGCCGGGAAAATCGTAGGTCGTCAAAACGCCGTTGATGAGCGTAAAAGCGACATCTTTTTCACCATCAGGCCCCCGCATGTTGCCTGCATAATCAAAAAAGTCGCTACTTGCCGTCACTGCTAAAAAATCTACACCGGGAACATCAATACTCTCAAACGTATAGTTGAGGTCAGGAGGGGGTCGCACAGCAGTTGGCTGTAAGGGTCTTGCGATAAAGCCGTGTGTACGTCCATCGGCTGAAGTATAGTGCCCGACGACAGAGCTATCCTGATTAATATTCCAGCCTTCTGTGCTAACGGCACCGGGAACCTTAAATTCTTGTAGGGCGACGGGGTTGCCGACAAAGGTGAGCGGGACACCATCCACTCCTTTCGCTCTGCCAACGGCAACCAGTGCATCGTTGATACCGTGGAGAAAAAAGTATTCCTGATTGGGTATTTCTGGGATATCCAGCGTTGCGAAACTACCTCCAGGTCCACGCAGGTATGCACGATATGTCCCTTCGGCATCTACGTAGCTCCCCACGACATTGCCTAAGCCGCTCACAAAATCGGCATAAGTTTCGCTTGCCCCTGGGAACTCAATGATTGTCTCTCCTGAGAATCCACGGCGAACCCCGGACGCATCTGTCCAATTACCTGTCATGACCCCGGTTGAATCACTATACCCGTAGATCTCCGTTTCGACAGCACCCGGAAAATCATATTGCCGTAACTCGCCATTCTCTAAGATGACCCCGTGGAAAAGACCATCGCTATCTTCGTAATGCCCCGCAGCGAGTCCATTATTACCGAGGGCGTAGAAATAGGTGTTTTGTGAGCCGGGAAAATCGTGGGTCTCAAAAACGCCATCAATGAGTGTAAAGCCGACCATTTTTTCACCATCGGCACTCGGCGTGTTGCCGGCGTAGTCCTCAAAGTCGCTACTTGCGGTCACTGCTAAGAAGTCTACCCCCGGAACGTTGATCGTCTCAAAAGTATAGTTGGAATCGGTGGGTAGGGCAACGGGTGAATCCTCGACCGGTGCAGGAGTGTCCATCACAGGTCTTGCGATGAACCCGTGTCTGCGCCCATCTGCTGCGTCATAATGTCCGACGACGGAACCGTCTTGATTGATATTGTAGCCTTCCGTGCTAACGCTGCCTGGCACCTGAATTTGATGCAACCCGTGCTGGAATGAACCGACAGAGGTGCGCGGGATATCGCCCACCCGTTTGGATCGACCGACGAGGGTTCCTACATCGTTGATACCGTGTACAAAAAAGTATTCAAACGCCGCTGCATTTGGCAGGTCTAAAGATAAGAACCTACCTGCTGAGGTGCGCACATAAGGATGATAGAGGCCCTCGGCATCTATGTAGCTGCCGACCATACGGCCACTGCCGTTCACAAAATCGGCATACGTTGCGGATGCCTCGGGTGCCTCAACGATCGTATCGCCGGAGAAGCCGCGGCGCACACCATCAACCCCTATAAAATTACCGGTGAGTGCCCCTGTCGCATCACTGATACCGTATATCTCCGTTTCTACGGAATCCGGGAAATCGTATTGCCGCAGCTCGCCGTTTTCTAAGATAACACCGTGATGGCGCCCCTCGCTATCTTCGTAAAATCCCGCAGCTTGACCACTGTTGCCGAGGGCATAGAAATAGGTGTTCTCTGATCCCGGGAAATCGTAGGTCATAAAAACACCGTCAATCAAGGTAAAGGCGACATCTTTTTCACCATCCCCACTTTTCGTGTAGCCGGCGTAATCCTCAAAATCGCTACTCGCTGTCAACGCTAAGAAATCGACCCCTGGAACGTCAATCGTCTCAAAGGTATAGTTGGAGCCGGCTGGTGCTACAACCGGTTCACCCTCCGTTTCCGTTGCGGGTCTGGCGATAAAGCCGTGTCTGCTGCCATCTGCGGTGTTGTAGTGCCCGACGATAGAGCCGTCCTGATTAATATTATAGCCTTCCGTGCTAACACTGCCTGGCACTTTAAAGGGCTGTAGCCCTTCTTGGAATGTGCCGACATAAGTGCTTGGGACACCATCCACCGGTTTGGTTCGGGCGACGACAACATTTGCATCGTTGATGCCGTGCACAAAAAAGTACTCCAGATTTGCTGCTCTTGCGAGGTCAAGAGAGACAAACCTACCGGCCGGGGTACGTATGTATGGATGATATAGACCATCAGCATCTACGTAGCTGCCGACCATACCGCCGCTCGAGTTTACAAAATCGGCATAAGTTTCTAATGCTCCGGGGAATTCGACTATTAAATCTCCTGAAAATCCACGGCGGATACCAGAAGCGTCTATAAAATTACCCGTCAGTGCGCCTGTGGAATCGCTAATCCCATAGATCTCAGTTTGGACAGCATCCGGGAAATCGTATTGGCGCAGTTCGCCATTTTCCAAGACGATACCGTGGAAGAGCCCATCGTTGTCTTGGTAGTGTCCGGCGGCGTTGCCGTTATTACCGAGCGCGAAGAAATAGGTGTTCTGTGAACCGGGGAAATCGTACGTCGTAAAAACGCCATCAATCAGCGTAAAGGCGACATCTTTTTTACCATCCGCACTTTTCGTGTACCCGGCGTAATCAAAAAAGTCGCTACTTGCCGTCACTGCTAAGAAATCTACACCTGGGACATCTATCGTTTCAAAGGTATAGTTGTCGCTGGCGGAGCCTTCAACTTGTGCGGGTGTGTTCATGAGGAAAAAGGAATTCAGACATAAGCACAACGTGAATGTGAAAAATAAAAAATTGGTTCTAATATGAGTATACATAACAGAGACCTCACTTAAGATATTTTCTAAACTTTGGACAATTCTAAGGACGGTACACATATCGCCCCGCTGGGGCTAAGACCTTGGGGATCCTGATTTCTATAGACATTCCGCCCCGCTGGGGCTGCCGTTTGGTATATCTATGTCTATTTTTTCTGTGAGTTGGGTTTGTGTGAGGAACTCTCAGAAAAATCAAAGACGTTTGAAAATCGGGCGTGAACCTAACCGAAATTGTCCAAACTATAGTAAGATATTTTGTATAAAAATAAAAAACAATATGTCAGATGACCCGCTCGCTGCGTAGGTGTTTTTCTGACATTGACACCTATGGGTGCGGTTGGAAACCGCACCTACCGGGCCCGGGGATCCTTACAATTTCAGAGAGAGCAAAACGTCTGGACGCTATAGGTCCAGGGCTTTCAAAAAATCGTTGAAGGTAGCTGCCAAAAGGGCGGTATTCAGGAGTTGGTCAAGACGGTTTATATCCCGAATCATCTGAAGATCCGCGGTGACCGGGCGTGTATCGCTTTCGGGAAACCTTGTCCTCAGCACGGTGAGGATGTTTTTAATACCGGTCTCACGCGCACCTTGTTCTATCCCGCGCTCCATACCTTGTTCTATTCCGCGCTGTAAAACAATCTCGTAAAATGGAGACTCTTGCATGATTTCCTCCGGTATTAGTGGCTTGTTGTGTATCCAATCTTTGAAGCACTTCAAGCCCGGGTTCATCGAACAGGAGCCTCGCGAATTCAACGCCGAAAAGATCCAGGATATGTTTAACGATAGGATCAAACTGTCGCATAGGGTTATTATACACCTATTTTATAAAAAAAATCAACTTTTTTGATGCTGTAATACAGGTCCCTTCAATTGTCCTTTTTCGATCAAATTTTCACCGCCAGGTCCGGTAGGTTCGGTTTGATGAAGTTTAAAAAAATAAATCGGTAATTAGGCGAGGATACAATCCTTGAAGAAACACCCAAGCAAAAACCCTGCAGGGGGGACACCCGCCTCGTGCAGAATAAGGTGCAAGGTGCATAGACTGAAAAAAGAAACCCCACACAGATATCTGTGTGGGGATGGGGTGTTAATGAAACTGTCCGAGGTACCCTGAGTCAAACTAAATCGGTTAGGAAGCGGAACCTACCGGGCGGAGGAAAATGTTTCTTTATTTTCGGAAGGCGGCTGTGTCACGGGTTTACAATCCGCTGTTGTTTCAGCGTTTCGATGTCATCAACAAGCCCTTGCACCTGTTTTTCGAGTTGAAGGTCCTTTCACCAGCGCGAAGCAATAATTATCTGCGGAATTCCGACAGCGACGACAATCAGGGCGATAAGCGCATAAGCAAGATTGTTGGAATGGTCTAAGCGGTTGTTAACGTCATCAAAGCGTTTGTTAATGTCATCAAAGCGTTTATCAATAACTTGAAGCTGCCCTTGTATCACTGCGACATCTTTCTTTATGGGATCGACTTCTTCTTTGATAATCAAACGGATTTTATTCAGGTCCGCATCGGTTAACGCACCGAGAGCAGGCAGGGTGATGGAAACCGAAAGGAGTATTGAAAGGACACGTATCGTTTTCATAAGGTGCTCCAGTGCCAGTTTGATTTATCCCTCTACTACGGACGGTGGGAGGGTGGCAGAAACAGCGTGTGCTGTTCGTAGCAGTGCCACCCAAAACTGGATTTAAAGAGTGTATCATAATAATCAAAAAGAGTCAAGGAACTCACGAATCTTGGCAGGGTCATTCAATTTTAAGAAATTATTTGTCCCACGGCAATGGGATACCGAGACGTTCACTGACTCCACGTGCGGATGCCTGCTCCATCTCACCGTAGCGGATACCGTCCCGACGATGCTGTGCTGTGCGTTCCGTTTCGATCGCACCGGGGAGCAGTGCCTGATCGGTCCCCGGCATCGGTTGATATGTTTCGCGGACATCGTGTACCAAACGATCCACTTCGGCGTGGAAGACATCTGTCGGCACAACCGATGCGATGTCTATTGCAATTACCATACCCCCGTGCCGTGCACCCGTCCATTTTGCGGTATTTTCCGGCGGCGGTTCTGTGAAGCCGGTCAATGCGCCACCGAGTAGACACGCCACAGCCGTATAACCGATGCTCTTGAAGAAAGCAGCCGGGATGACTGAAAGGAGTGCATCAAATTCGGGACCGCGTTGGTAATCCGCCATGATACAGGTCGCTGCGTCGAGAATAACGGGGGGTTCGTCGTTAGATGGGATAGCGAAACAGATCGGAGGGTTACCGTAATAGCCGAGTTGCGGTTTCGGGTCTTGACCCCCGGCGTTGCCGTGGTTCTGGTAACCTTGGACGGAGAACCCGATACAACCGGCTTCGTTACAGATACGAGCATAGTGTCCCGCGGATCCGTAGTGTCCTATATATCGGACGAGTCCCATGCCGATACCGACTTCTTTCGCTTTGGCGATGGCGTGCTCTGTAGCACGCACCATCGGGAGGTAGCCGAGTGTGCCGTTGCCGTCAAGCACGACTGCGGTCGGTGTTTCACGGATGACACGGATATCCGGGTTCGGGTTGAGGCTTCCGTTTTCAAAGCCGCCACAATATCCGTTAACGGTTCGCGTCCCGTGACTGCGGACACCTCGGAGATCGGAATTGACGAGCAGACGACTGATGAGTGCGGCGTGTTCGTGGGTGATACCGGCTCTCTCAAAACAGGCAGTGCTGAAGTTAAGAAGCCGTTCTTCGTCTACATAGACGAAATCTTCTGGCGGTCGATTCATCTGTTTCTCCTTTACGGGTCAATTTGCTTATGGAACTGCTTTTGACCGTCTTTGATGGTGAAGATGACTGCGCTTTTGGTCGGATGACGGTTTTCGTCATAACTGGCGATGGTCGTTGCGCCGATGTAGTTTTCTGTGGCGGCGAGTTGCTTGCGGATTTCGTCTGGCTCAAGATTTCCTGCCCGTTCGATTGCTGCAAATAGCAATTTAACCGCGTCATAACTGACAGCAACACCCCCAGTTGGTGTCGATTCATAGATAGATTCGTAAGTATCAACAAACGCGCGCGCTGTCGGTACGTCTGTGTCTGACGAGAAATGCCCACTGAAATAGCTGCCCTCTATTTCGGCATCTGCGTCGAAGAACAGAATCGGGTTGTCCCATGCATCCGCGCCGAGGAAAATCGTGGGTTCACCGGTTGCGTTTTCCAAAGGGATCGCCCGCGCCTGTTGTGTTATCATTGAGACCGACTGGCTGAAACTCGCGATGAAAAGGACATCCGGTTTCGCCGCTGCGATGTTTGTCAGTTGTGCTGTCCAATCTGTGGGGAGCCCTTCATAGGATTCGTTGGCGACAATGGTGCCTCCGAGTTCACTGAAATTGCGTGCGAAGAATTCAGCGATACCCTGTGTATACGGATCATCCGTTCGCGCCAGCACAGCTGCGGTTGTGCTTTTGAGGTCTTCTTTTGCAAAACGTGCCATGACGGCACCTTGAAAATTATCTGTGAAGGCTGCCATAAAGACAAAATCTCCCGCGTCTGTCACTGATGGGTTCGTCGCTGTTGTCGTAACCATAGGCAGGCGATGTTCTTGTGCTAAAACGCCGACAGGGATAGCGTGTGAAGAGCGGTTCGGACCGACAAGCGCGATCACATCGTCTACAAGAATCATTGTTGACGCGGCTTCAACAGCAGCTTCCGCTGTCGGAATTTCAGCCACAACGACCAATTCAACCGGCAGACCGAGTAAGCCACCACGTGCGTTAATTTCCGACACGGCTATCTCCGCAGCGTTTGGAAATTCCACCCGGCTCCCCGAAGCGAGGAACCCAACTTTAACGGTATCCTCGCTTTCGGAGACAACGTCTTGTTCAGGGATAACCGTCTCTTGAATCCTGTTGCACCCAATGAAGGCAGCTATGAGCGCAAGTACCGCGACCATCGTTAAAAAAAATATATTTCTCATTAAAAATTTCCTCTAAATGTAGTCTATGCGCTGCGATATGGGCAGGACGGACGCAATTTTGACTACGGTTTCCCGTTCTGTGAGATGATATTTCTCGGAAAACCCAGCATTTTGGTAGCACAAACTAACAGTTTATGCTACAAAAGAGCAGTATGCGTAAGTCCTAATAGGGTTGGAAAATCGTGTCGCGTTCTGAAAAGGGCGCGATTTCAACCTTATGCAGGCTATTTTTTGTTTGTGTAATTAAGAATTTTCTGATAAAATCAGATGAGTCGTCTCTCATTATCCATTAACTTCCGAAAATAAGCAAGTGATTTTATTATGGAAAATTTAATTACAGTGATTGGGCGTGGGCATTCTGGGACCCGTGCCATCTCTCATACACTCTACGCCAGCGGTGTTTTCATGGGGAGCCAACTGAATCCCTCTGGCGATAAGATTCCGCCGCAAGATATGTATTCTGCCTGCCGTGTCATGGCGCAGTATGTCAGATGGGAAGGCGGACTCTCTTGGGATTTCAGTCCGCTTTTTACGATGCCGATTGACCCAGAGTTTCAATGGCGCATTAATGCGTACTTATCGGATGTGCTACGGAATCCGGCACCGTATAAAGGTTGGAAAATCCCGGAGACGACGCTCGTCTATCCGTGGATTCTACGGATGTTCCCGGATATAAAGTATATCCACTGGATTCGGGATCCGCGGGACTGCATTCGGTCCAGCCATAAAACCGATGACCTGCGTGATTTCGGTATCGACTATCCGGCAACAGACGACATCTATGAAAAGCGTGCGATCTCTTGGCTCTATCAGTATCAACTCATGAAAGCGACACCGATGCCTGAAAATGTGATTCAGGTCCGTTTTGAGGACTTCGTTTTGGATCAGGAAGGGACACTCAAGCTGCTTGAGGATTTTTTAGGTATCCCGTTAGGACGGATCATTGTCAATGAAGACGCGGTGGCGCGCTGGCAGCGAGATGTCGCAGCACTCGAACCGGGCGCATCGTTACCGCAATACGAATTTGAGTTTCTGAAAGCAGCGATTGTTGAAAACGGTTACCCCTTAAATGCGATATAGACAACGGAAGGAACAACTATGTCAACGAACACGCCTTACCGGGTTGGACTTGTCGGAACGGGTGGCATCGCGAATGCACACGGCAGCGCATGTCAACAAGCGCCGAGTGCTGAATTGGCGGCTATCTGTGACGTGTCAGAAGACGCATTAGCCGGTTTCGGTGAACGGTTTAACGTGAAACCGGAAAATCGCTATCTCTCTTTAGCAGAGATGCTGGACACCGCGGACTTGGATATCGCGATTATCTGTACGTGGGGCGCATACCACGCTGAAGTCGGTATCCAGATCGCTGAATCCCGGCAGGTCAAGGCGATTTTGTGTGAAAAACCGTTCACATCAACAGCAGCAGAAGCGGAAGCGTTTGTCGGCGCAGCAGAAGAGAACGGCGTTTTGGTAGCAGAAGCGTTTAAGTTCCGGCATCATCCGATGCATCTCAAAGCGAAGGAACTGATCGATGCCGGTGCCATCGGTGAGTTTATGACGCTCCGCAGCACTTTCTGCACGGGCGGTGGCGGCGGGGGTCCTGAAACCCGTAAACCCGAAGCGAATTGGCGGTTTAATAAAGCGAAAGGCGGCGGCAGTATCTACGATTTGGCGTGTTACAATATCCATCACGCGCGATTTATGTTCGGTGCTGAACCGATTCGGGTCTCTGGGGCATCTCAAGCCGGTATGGAAGTGGATGACGCTTCCTATCTACTGTTAGTATTTCCGAATGAAAAAACCGCTCAGATCTCTACCGGCTTCAATTGCGCGGGTGGACAGTATGCGGAAATGGCGGGATGGGGCGGGATGCTCAGGATTGATAGGGCATGGAACAATGAGAATTCTGCTGTGGATATTGTTCTGCAGAACCGAGAAGGGCATCAGGTCATCGATTTTGAACCCTGTTTCCAATTTGCGTTGCAATTGGAGCATCTATGTGAATGTTTGGCAACAGGAAAACCGCACCGTATTTCACCGGAAAGTTGCGTGAATCAGATGCGTGTTATTGATGCCGCCTTTGAAGCGATGGCGACGGGACGGACGGTCGAATTAGCGTAAAAGATAACCATTCATCACATCAAGAACGGGCAATGAATTGCCCTATTACAAACCATGCCTACTTTTAACCTGAAAACTATTATGGCAAATTTCACAGATGCAAAAGCACTTACCTTTGACTTGTTCGGTACAATCTTGGATTTAGGTGGCAGTCTTACGCCGTTCATCAGTGAATCGCTGGATGCGCACGCTGCAGCGGATGTGTCTGCGGATGAATTCTGGGAGCAGTGGCGTTATAGGCAGCGGATTGAGCAATATCAAGACACGATTATGATGCTTGGGCATAGCGGCTACTTGGAAACGGTGCGCCGCGCGTTGCATTATACGCTGAGACGTAATCGCATAGATGTCTTGCCGGATACCATAAAAGCGTTTATGAAGGGTTGGGAGCAGCTTTCACCGTTCCCAGAAGTTTTGGCTGCGCTCTCGCGTCTGCAATCGCGATACCGATTGGTGATCTTGTCAAACGGGGATCCGTCATTTTTAGATGTCCTTGTCAGAGAACGCGTCGGGTGGGATTTTGACGATGTGATTTCGGTTACATCGGTCGGTGCGTTTAAACCGCATCCGGCGGTCTATCGTGCGGCTGCGAGAGAATTAGGACTCGAAGTTAACGAGTGTCTTATGGTGTCAGCGAATTCGTTTGACATCGTAGGTGCGCGAGCGTGCGGTTATAGAGGCGCGTTCGTCAACCGATACTTGCTGCCTTATGAAGAGACACCGCACCAACCCGATGTAACGGTAGGCGATTTTACGGCATTGGCAGACGCGCTCTCGCCTACTTCCGGATGACCATTTTTCGGGTTGCTGTGAAATCGTCTGCTGTGAGCGTATAGAGATATACGCCACTCGCGACCGGTTCTCCCGCCTCATTTCTGCCATCCCAATACGCGGCACGCGCCCTGTCCTCGTAGATACCGGCAGGCTGATGCCCAATCGCAAGCGTACGGACCAGCACGCCGCTGGCTGTATAGATGCGGACTGTGACTTCTGCAGCGGTTGCCAACTGATACGGTATCCACGTCTCCGGATTGAATGGATTCGGATAGTTCGCGAGGAGTACCGAGTCGAAGAAAGTCAACGCTGCAAGGAGTTGTTCCAGAACGAAGATGCCGCGCTGGAAAGTCGGATCGGTTAATGCCAGTTCTCGCGCGTCACGGATCCACTGCTCGACATCTGCCCTTGCGAAGCCGATTTCCACATCTCGTCTCCATACTGTGGGTGCAGCAGCAGCAGCGTCCGCCAGTGCGGCTGCTACGAGTGTGAGATCGGCAATATTAACGACACCATCTCTGTTGACATCGGCTAAATTTTCGCCTGTCTGCTTAAAGTTTGCGGCGACGAGTGCCAAATCTTGGACGTTCACGACGGCATCACCGTTGACATCACCAGTTACGAGCATCGGTGCCGTTACGTGTCCAGTTATAACCCGCGCATAAGAAGTCCTACCAGCACCATCCGTGAGAAGTACATCGGATAAGGTCAGCGGTGATGCTTTAGGCGAGACGACCTCAAACGTAATGTTGGCAAGCGTCCCGGAGCCGGTAGCATTACCTGCAAGAGAGGTCGCTGCAAGCACCACACGACTCTCTGTAACGAGAGCGGGGACGGCATACGCACCCGACGGTAAGTAGTCCCCATTCGTGCTTTCGAGATAGCGGAGAGCAGAAGGGTCAAAACGGACGGTCGCCTGATACCCCGCCACGTCAATTCCGTCTGTAATCCGCAGTGCCAGCGTGATCTGCTCGCCGATTGCAGGGGATTCGACAGCGGAAGGCGAAAAGCCGACCGTAGGGTATATTTTCGAGGATGGCGTGAACCGCCACAGAAGTGTCGTGCCGTCAGCACTCCCACTCGCCAGCGTATCGCTATTCGGGCTGAATGCAACAGTTAGGACACCACCGACATGTCCTGTGAGCGTCTGTTCGAGTTGAGTGGAGATCGTATTCCATAGCCGTACAGTGTTATCCAAGCTTCCGCTGGCGAGCGTCCTGCCATCCGGACTGTATGCAAGGCTAAAGATGTAGTCCGTATGTCCCGTAAGCGTCTGTTTGTGTTCAGCGAAAGCGGGGTCCCATAGGCGAATAGTGCTGTCGTCGCTTGCGCTTGCGAGCGTCGTTGCATCTGGGCTGAAAACGACATGCCGGATGTAATCTGTATGTCCGGTCAGTGTATGGGTGTGTTGACCGGAAGCGACATCCCATAAAAAGACATCGCCACCAACGCCACCACTTGCGAGCATTGTACCGTCGGAACTGAATGCGATAGTCAGGATCGCATCTGTATGCTCTCTGAGCGTTTTTCTCTGTTCACCGGAGGCGGCATCCCATAAGACAATAGTCCCGTCTAAACTACAACTCGCGATCGTGTTACCGTCCGGGCTGAACACGGCAGCTCTAACGCCATCTATGTGTCCCGTAAGGGTCTGTATATGTGCGCCCGTACCAGCGTTCCATAAACGGATCGTTTCGTCGTCGGATGCACTGGCGAAGGTCGCTCCGTTCGGACTGAACGTGACGGTATTGATCCAATCACTATGTCCCGTGAGCGTCTGCTTCTGCGCGTTAGCGGTAGCGTCCCAGAGAGAGATGTTGCCGTTTGCGCTCCCCGTTACGATCGTTGCTCCGTTTGGACTAAAGGCAACAGCACTGACATAATCGGTATATCCGGTAAGTGTCTCTCGGACACCACCGAAGACGGCATCCGATACGAGGATTGCCCCTTCCGTGCCGGCACTGACAATTGTTCCGCCGGTCGAATTAAACGCGACGCTGAGAACGACACCGGTATGGCCGGTGAGCGTCAGTGTATGTTGACCGGAGGTCGTGTTCCATAAGCGGACGGTAGTGTCTGCACTCGCACTTGCGATCAAATTGCCATCGGGTGAAAACGCGATACTCAAAACTGAACCGACATGTCCAGTGAGTGTACGTTGTACGACACCAAAGGTGGTATTCCAGAAACGGATTGTGCCGTCAGCCCCCGCACTGGCGAGGTTTCCGCCGTTTGGACTGAAAGCGAGCGCATAGACAGCATCGGTATGTCCGTTAAGCGTGCGCTGCTCTTCTCCGGTGTCGACGTTCCAGAGGCGTACTGTTGTATCGGCTCCGGCAGTTGCGATAGTTCCGCCCCCAGCATTAAAGGCGACATCAAAGACAGCATCCGTATGTCCTGTGAAGCTCTGCTGTTCTTCACCGGTGTTTACGTTCCATAAACGGGCGGTCTCATCAGCACTCGCG
>JAODVQ020218745.1:0-13758 GCA_025400075.2 Phenganax stokvisi
TCACAATGAATGCAACAATGAGAAAACAGAGAGGGTATATCACTGACAGGTAGCGAAGGACTAGGACATGCATCACTTTAAGATTACTACCAAGACAAAGATGATAGTATCCATGGGCAAAACGTAAAAAGTCAAGACTCCAAATGCTGTATATCATAATTGTAAAGCCAGTTAAATAGTAACTTTTTTTGAATGACGTGTGTGTCCAGGATGCTTGAAACCAGATGATTTCTGTAGGTACAGTAATCACTTGACTGAAGAATATGAATCCATTGAGTGGTCCATTTGTGAAACTGATGTGTAGGATCAAAACTACAGAGAAGAAAATCAGGGGTAAGACTCCCTCAGCTGTGAGGTATATTAGCCAGTTCTTCAGGCTCCCGGAACACTTGAAGCAACGGAAAGTACTTGAGAGCATATCTATCGAGTGGTTTGCTACACAATCACCACATAGTGTACCAGTGCGATTGAGTTTGCCACAGAACTTTATATTCAGTAGCTCCTTCTCTACTGGGAGTGGATAAAAGAGAATGGGATGAGAGTTGTTATCATAGAGATCAATTGTAAAGGGACACTGGCCAAACATGATTGATTTGTCATAATGATAGCTGGTTGATGAGTAACTAACACAATACCCAGCAGCCAACTTAGCTACATTTCTCGAGTTATTGTAGCCACATTTGATATATTTTCTGTATTGACAAATACAGGACCGAGAGTCAGAATTGAACTCAAATGCAGGAGGACATATCTTTAGATATACATTAACTGTAATTGAGAGTTGTCGATCATCTAATAGCTGCAACTCTATTGTCACATTGGTTTCAATATTCCCATACACAGTCAATATCCTGTTGTTGATATGTGCTAATTCTCCATGTTTGGGATTGATTACTAGTGGGTAAACAAATAGGTTGTCAATATTATGACCAAGGTCATCTTCAGCATATATGAGATGATCACTAGGGATACCTGGATATAACCACATGTTCTGCAGTGTAGAACTAAAGTTTCGCGGAGAAGTGCGTATCATATCATTACAGGTATCATTTCCAAAGTTCCAGCCATTCCATTTACAAAATGTGTCTCTGATATTAGTGTCTTCAGAGTAGTTAATGTCATAAACACAGGGAAGGACAGAAGTAGCATAAATTGCATTAGGAATCCCTTGATTTGTGTTCCCACTGAATATAAAGTCTGTTTCCCAATGTTCTGGAGAGCCAGACTGAGTGCTTCGAATGAAACAACTATGAGAGTAAGGTAGATAAACTTCCTCAGTCATGAAGGCATATATAGCACCCCCAAAACCAACAGCTGTGTTATTAAAGAAAATTAGTTTACAATGGCGAGAGATAGTAATCCATGATCCATAGAGCGTGAGAGCTCCACCATTCCCTGCAATATTGTTCTCAAACTTAACCACTGTGTATTCATCAACTATGACACTAGTGTCATGCACATAAAGCGGTGTTCCAGAGTTGTTATAAAATTCCACAGTAAGCTTTAGAACAGTGGGAAACTGGCTAATATGAACTATTGATCGCTGACTCCGACTCAAACCTGGTGGAATTGACTCTTGAGACAAACCATAGTTACCTGAAATATTATTGTGCTCAAATTGAGGCTCAGCATTGCAGTGTTGTGGAGCACCAGGAGGAGAGGTACAGTAGAAGTGCACCGCAGCCCCAATATGTCCTCTATTATTTACAAACGAACATCCAGAAATGAACAAGTGGTTTGGAATGGGCGTTATATGACCAACTTCTCCCTGTAAAGGCTCGGAAAAGATTAAGAGTCCTCCTCCAGTTGTTGCAGTGTTTCCATTGAATGCACAGGCTGCAATAACAACTTTATTGGATGATGAGTTTCTAAATATAGTGACTGCCATTCCACCACCAGCCATTTTAACTTCATATTTACTCACATCAACACAATTATCAATAAACTTTGACTTGTAAAGAAAAAGCTGGTTATTATTTGAACTGTCATTAAACATAGCCAACATTCCACATCCTTTCTCAGCTTCATTATTAATAAAATGACAGTATTCTATTCGTAAGTTACCATTTTGAGAGTGACTTTTAAACTGAACATAAAGTCCTCCACCCTGCGTTGTATATAAGGAATCATTGCGCATTTTAGGAACTACACGATTTTCTTTGAAGGTACAGTTAGTAATTGTACATTTCATTGGCTTCATAATAGTCAGATGAATTCCTCCTCCATAACCATCTTCAAAAACATTTCCATGGAACATTGAATTAGTGATACTTACTTGGCCAGCCACATTAACTATTGCTAGACCACATCCATTGGAATTCTCTATTTTTATGTTGCTTATTTGTATCTGGCAGTGAAGAGAAATAAAAATAGCTGAGGGCAAGAAAACGTGAGGTCCAGGTCCACATGAATGAAATGTAAGGTTTTCAATTTTGACATTCATGTAGTAGCTAGTATTTTTATACGCCCCATCAAATTTAACAGAAGCTAGCCCAGTTTTACATTGTATCACTGTACTATTAACACCAGTCATAGAAACTTGTGAGAAGTTGTAATTGGTGAACTTTATGTAACTACTCAGTGATTCATATTGTGAGAATAGTGTCAGATTGAGACTCAACCTTCCCTCACAGACAGTTTCTTGTTCTTCTATAACAGTCAGAGCTGTATCCAGAGATGATGAACAGTTCTTCCTAACTGGTTCCACCATTCCTCCTTCTTTCTCACACTGCCACTCTATTTCTACTTCCCTACATTGTTCTAATGCCTCGTTTAAACAAAACATTAGGATTATTAACAGCAAATTTTCTTTCATTTTTGTTACAACTTTCTTGTCAATCTCTGTACCAGAATCTCTGTCACAGAATCTTCTTGTACTTTACCGATGGGAAGTGTAAGTGTTTTTCCATTTGTGATTGTTTTATCGTGGGAGTATTATAGAGTTGCTTTTAGCGCTATTGAACCAATTATTTTAGTTCTGAAAGTATTGCCTTCAGTAAAAGCTACACTTTCATTGTTATATCCTAAGTACACAGAGTGAATGTTTTCAGAGAATTACAGAAACTGTATGGATGCAGATGTTTCCCTTGAAAACCCTAGCCAGTGTCTGTGACTGTCTAATTTAAACCTCTACAGAAGTGAAAATGATGAAATTGTATGTACAGTCTTTAATTCTATCTTACTACTAAAGGTACATTAGCAACCATTCACAAATAAATTGGGTGTTTACATTAGCTTTTTACCACTGTCTCTGACTGTCACAGACATTTACTATACTGAACTAAAATGAAGTGAAAGAGTTTTATTTTCCATATATATCGTAGTTTGTTATGATAACATAGTTGTTTACTTTTATCATGATGTTTTTGAGTAGCTACTCTATGTCTAAACTGTTTATGAACACAACTTTTTCCAGTTACATAAACCTGGCAAAGTTCTTTGTATCATTTCTTGTGTATTGTAACCTTGAGAGGCATAATTAGCTACCACAATCTGAGAGCAGTGGTATCTAGTACAGGATATTGTTGATTATATGATAAAATAACTCTAGGCCAACTAGGGCTAAGATTATTTAGTCAATATGGCCGTCGAAAGCAACAGAGTTGGACACGAAAATTGCTATATCTCGGGAACGAAGCAAATTCAGCCAAAATCAGAACAATAATTTTGATAACCATTGCATAAAGAACATGTAGCTTGCTTTAGAGCGCATAATATGCTTACAGAGCGAGATGTACGATAACGGACAGACAGACAGACAGACAGACGGACAGACACACAGAACGAGTACTGTGACCCTCGTGCATGCGCACCGAAGGTATGGATGTACAAACTCAGCAACAGGATTCTTGTTTCTGTTTTTAATAAATCAACCATACCTACATCCCCTTTCAATTGTGTTTAATGGGTTTATTCAGAAGCTTTTGGAGCTTTTTTAGTGATAAGTGTTGTTTGGATAGCAGAGATGTTGTCACTGAATTTATTAATGCGTCCGACAATACATGTTGAGATGTTGTCGAGAGGCTAAATATTAATTTTTATCTGTAGCTAACATTTTCCCCACTACTTAATTTTTTGTGTGAGAATGTGAGAAAACACCAGAGAGTATCAATACTGTGTAAACCCTAATGTACATAACATAAAATATGGCATTAGTTATCTAATATGTATGTACAATAGTTGCAACAGTTTCATCCTTTCCTGGCACTCTGACTACAGTAATACTAGTACTGAGAAGTGATGTTAGATTGTGAGAAGAGCCACCATTATGCATGTGAATGGGATATGCCCAAAGTAGAGAAGTTTTTTCATCTATATTATACCTGTGTGACTACACTACCAACCATATTTAAAAAACTCTCCTGGAAACTCACTCTGCCAAAAATATATCTAGCACATGACAGTTACTTTGGCAAATCTAATGCATATAATACAAGTGATTTTATAGTAAAACTGACACACACATGAGAGTTTAGTTTATTGAGGTTTTGTAACGAGATGAGTTTTCCAGGCGATCAGGAAGACTAGTAGACATATTGCCGAATGTGGAATAGCTATTTATAGCAACCTTTTGCGAATTCCGAATAAAGATACCATGAATTTTCCTCACAAAACGAATGATTTTCCTCTTAAGTTTTGTTGGAGCCCTTCCAGCCATCCAGCATAGTACATACAGACATGCGTATATAAAGGGAACCATGATGAGACAGTAGGTAAGGCTGGCAGTTAGAATGAGCAAGGAATCAAATTCAATTGCCCTATAATATATTACAAGTAATTGTAGAGCCATTATGATTGCCAGTAAATTGAAGAAAAACACGTCGAGATATGTGAAGAAAGTCACTTTATATGGTCGTACAATAGCTGTAACATATCCAAAAGCAGCAAAAGCAATGAGAAGTTGTATATATGCAGAAGAAATAGCTACTGTAATGTCAAATATGGAAAACACCACCAACCTGAAGATAAAGTAAAACCCGGCATAGTACCTTCTATCTGGTCCACCATCTCTCCCGTCCTTATAACAACCTTGAAAGGCATCCATGAAGATTCGAAGACCATTTCCATTCAACCTGTACTTGTTCAATATCCTCTGAAAACACTTGAACTGGTAGAAGGTGAGGAGGAGTGGAGGAACAAGTCCAAAAGTTAGTAAAAGAGTTCCAGCAATCAACCAGAACGGAATATGTTCTGGACTCAGATATGTCACTGTGGGATCATAATTAACTGCTTTGATAGTGAAGGTGGTATTATGTACAGTTATTGTTGTGTGGGTGACAAGAAGAATTGATATTCGAACAAGTTTCACGTATGAAAGAAGAATGAAAGCTGCAAAGGCATCCACAATTGATGTCCTTGCCTTCCATGCCTGTCGGAACCTTGCACACAGGAAACAGAGTGGTTTCCACAGCCACACCAAGAGACGACAGTTGCGAGCATGTAGCTCTATCACAATGAATGCAACAATGAGAAAACAGAGAGGGTATATCACTGACAGGTAGCGGAGGACTAGGACGTGCATCACTTTAAGATTACTACCAAGACAAAGTTGATAGTATCCATCAGCAAAACGTAAAAAATCAAGACTCCAAATGCTGTATACCCGGATCATTAACCATGTTAATATTTCGTTGTTCATAATGGGTGTATGCATCCATGAACTCTGTAGCAAAATGATTTCAACTGACACAGTAATAACTTGACTGAAGAATATGAATCCATTGAGTGGTCCACTTGTGAGACTGATGTGTAGGATCAGAACTACAGAGAAGAAAATCAAAGGTGGGAGTCCCTCAGCTGTGAGGTATATAAGCCAGTTCTTAAGGCTCCCAGAACAATGACGGCATTGAAATGAAATTGAAAGTATGTCTATTGAATAGTTTTCAATACACTCACCACACAATATACCTCTGCGGTTTAGTTTTCCACAGAATTGCTGTTGTAATTGTTCTTTGTCATATGGAAGTGGAAGAAAAAGAATGAGGTTATACTTTTTATCTGATTTATTATAGAGACTATGGACATATTCTTCATCTGACCTATTATAGAGACCTGAAGTGAAAAGGCACTGTCCTGATACAATGTATTTGTGTTTTGGGTCATTTGGTATTGGAGAGTAACTCATACAATATCCAGCTATAACATTAGCAATTCGTCTGGATTCATTATATCCACATTGAATATACTGATTGTCATTACAAATACAAGAACGGGTCTCAGAATTGAATGAAAATCCAGGAGGACATTCTTTTAGAGACACATTCATTGTCATCTCCAGTCTTTGATTACTATTCAACTGAAGCTGCACTTCAAACACAGTTAGTGTTCTGTTATTGACATGTACTAATACCCCATTTTTAGGACTAAAAACAGTTGGGTAAATTAAAAAACTGGTTGGATTGTGACCAAGGTCATCTTGTGCATATATAAGATTTTCACTAGGGATGCCTGGATACATTGCCATGTTCTTCAGTGTGGAGCTAAAGTTTCGTGGAGAAGTTGTTATTTGATCAATACATTTGCCATCAAACTCCCAACCGGTCCAGTTGCAGAATGTTTCCCTGATTCTTTCATCTAGTGATAGATTACCTCTTTTCCACACACAGGGAAGTATGGAGGTTGCATGAATAGCGTTTGATATATTATTGCCGTATCTGTTTCCATAAAATGATAAGTTTGAAGTCCAATACCATGGGTTGCTGTGAACTGTACTTTTAATAAAACAATGGAGTGAATAAGGCAAAGTATACATCTTCTGTCATATAAGCATATATAGCACCTCCAAAGCCTGTCACTGTGTTATTGATAAAAATAAGGTGACTGTTGTTAGACACAGTAATCCATGATCCATACAAAGATATAGCCCCACCATTCTCTGCTGTGTTTTCAATAAAGTTGAGCAATGTATCATTATCAACTGTCACACTTGACTCATGCACATAGAGTGGTGTTCCAGAGTTGTTGAAAAATGTAACAGTTTGACTAAAAATTGCGGGAAATTGGCTGGTGTGGACAATTGAGGGTTGACTTTGAATTAGGACTGATGGTACTGAGTGTAATGGAAGGTCCATGTTGTTAGAAAACGTACAATTTTTTATGACTGGTTCAGCATTGCATTGTTGTGGTGTACTGGGAGGAGATATACAGTAGATGTGTATAGCTGCTCCAATCCTTCCAATATTACTTATAAATCTACATCCTAAAATCTTTAGTGAATTTCGTTTGTTACTCGATGGTTGTGAATAAACTATCAACCCACCACCCCATGGAGCCACATTTTCAATGAAGTTACAGTTTTCAATGATGATAACATTAGAGGCTGCATTTGAATAGATGGTAATACCAATTCCACCACCAACCTTACTGTCAGTATAGCTGCTTATATTAGCAAAGTTATTGCTAAAATTTGATGAGTGTATAATTAGCCTGTTTTTCCATGCATTTTCATCAAACCAAGCCAAAAGTCCACCTCCCCATTCGGCCTCATTCTTAATAAACTGACAATGCTCTATGTGGACAACGCAATTCTTTGAGTAGTTTCTATACTGAACAAACAGTCCACTGCCTTTTGTAATGTGTTCAGATCGTGGCTGAGCCTTATTCTCTATAAAAGTACAATTACTGAAAATAAACACTATACTCTCAGAATGGTTTGCAATTGTCAAATGAACTCCACCTCCATATCCATCAATAAATATATTTTGATAGAATATTGAATTAGTGATGCTAACATTCCCAGTAACATCAACAATGGATAAACCAACTCCATTAGAATTATTTAAAATTACATGGCTTAATTGAACTGAACAGTTGTCATGAAAGAAAAGAGCTGTTGGTGTAGAATAGCGACTTCCAGACCCACAATACTGAAATGTGGTATTTCTTATTTGTATCATCAGGTGATTATTATTAGTTGACTCTCCACCAAATGCTAGCGAAGCTGTTTCCTTCTTACATTCTATAACTGCACCTCTGTAAGTTTTCACTATAATTTGAGAAAAATTATTGGTATGGAAAGGTTTATTTCTATTCAGTGATTCATATTGTGAGAGTAGTGTCAGATTAACACTTAACCTTCCCTGACAGACAATTTCTTGTTTTTCGATAAAAGTCAGTGCTGTATCCAGAGATGAGGAACAGTTCTTCCTTACTGGTTCCACCATTCCTCCTTCTGTCTCACACTGCCACTCTATTTCTACTTCCCTGCATCCTTCCAGAGGAATGGCATAAATCACGTCTAGTATCAAGCAAAATAATACAGCTTGCTTCATTTTTAAGCTCAACCACTCTATGTTCACTTCAGACTAAACCTTGTCTATGTAAGTTACTCATGTTCTTTTTATAAAACGCTGTTGCTTGCTTACTTATAGTACAAATGACACAAACAGTTCCCAAATTATCTAGGAGTGCTTTCCCAACTATCGAATTGTTTTTTGGAAGGGATATTTTATACACAAATTATTTACACACTAAAGCCCTATACTGAACTAAAAGGAAGTGAAAGAGTTTTATTTCCTTATCTTTTGTAGTTTGTAATGATAACATAGTTGTTTACAGATATTTTTGATAGTAGACATGTGCTCTACATAAAAAATATAGTTAAATGGTCTTCTTTTTAATGCTCCCAGCTTCTTTGTACTATAGTAGGAGTGAGATTGCTTCCGCTACCATTTTACAAGCTAGACAGAAGCATTTAATTTTTAAGAGAAGTAAATGCGTTATGTAGGATACAATGTGTTGTTGGAAAATACGTGAAACTGTTTACAGACACAATTATTTTCACTTTGTAAAATCTATCCACTGTTCTAACTTTGGGCGTGCGAACGCAGTGAAAACTCTATACAAGTAAAAGCTCCTCTTCCTTACTTTACACAATCAATAATACTACCTAATAACTAAGTATAGCTATATTACACACATAATGAGTTTAGTCTTTTGCGGATTTGTAACGAAATGAGTGTTCCAGGCGATCAGGAAGACTATTTGGCACATTGTCAAAGGTAGAATAGCTATTTATAGCATATACTTGTGAATTTCTCGTAAAGACTCCACGAATGTACCACAGAAGATGGAATACTTTCCTTTTGATTTTTATTGGTGCCCTTCCTCCTATCCACCACAGTATATACAGACATGTGTATATGAAAGGAATCATGATGAGAGTAAAGGTAAGGCCCACTGTAGAAATAGGTAAGCCAACAGATTCAATTGCTTTGTATATTGCAAAGAATTGCAGAGTAATTATGATTGCCAGTATGTTGAAAAACACCACATCAAGATATGTAAAGAAATTCACTTTGTATGGTCGTAAAACAGCTGTTAATACTCCAAAAGCAATGAAAGCAGCAATAAGTTGCATGTATGCAGAAGAAATAGATACTGTAATGTCAAATATGGAAAACACCACCAACCTGAAGATAAAGTAAAACCCGGCATAGTACCTTCTATCTGGTCCACCATCTCTCCCGTCCTTATAACAACCTTGAAAGGCATCCATGAAGATTCGAAGACCACTTCCATTCAACCTGTACTTGTTCAATAACTTCTGGGAGAACTTGAACTGGTAGAAGGTGAGGAGGAATGGAGGAACAAGTCCAAAGGTTAGCAAAAGAACTCCAGCAATCAACCAGAATGGAATATGTTCTCGACTCATGTATATCACTGTGGGGTCATAGTTCATTGTTGTGATGGTGTGGCTGTTATTATGTACAGATATTTTTGTATAGGTGACAAGAAGAATTGATATTCGAACAAGTTTCACATACGAAAGAAGAATGAAAGCTGCAAAGGCATCCACAATTGATGTCCTTGCCTTCCATGCCTGTCGGAACCTTGCACACAGGAAACAGAGTGGTTTCCACAGCCACACCAAGAGACGACAGTTGCGAGCATGTAGCTCTATCACAATGAATGCAACAATGAGAAAACAGAGAGGGTATATCACTGACAGGTAGCGGAGGACTAGGACATGCATCACTTTAAGATTACTACCAAGACAGAGGTAGTAGTATCCATGGGCAAAACGTAAGAAGTCGAGACTCCAAATACTGTATGCCCTGATTATAAATCCAGTTAAGAAATTGCTGCTCTTAATGGGTGTATGCATCCATGAAGTCTGTAGCAGGATTATTTCAATGGATACAGTAATCACTTGACTAAAGAATATAAAACCATTTAGTGGTCCACTTGTGAGACTGATGTGTAGTATCAAAACTACAGAGAAGAAAATCAAAGGTGGTAGTCCCTCAGCTGTGAGGTATATAAGCCAATTCTTGAGGCTCCCAGAACAATGACGGCATTGAAATGAAATTGAAAGTATGTCTATAGAATAGTTTTCCATACACTCACCACACAGAATACCTGTGCGGTTTAGATTTCTACAGACTTTCTGTTGTAATTGTTCTTTGTCATATGGAAGTGGAAGAACAAGAGTCGGGGTGTATTTTCCATCTGATTCATTATAGAGACCTGAAGTGAAAAGACACTGTCCTGATACAATATATTTGTGTTTTGGGTCATTTGGTATTGGAGAGTAACTCATACAATATCCAGCTATAACATTAGCAATTTTTCTGGATTCATTATATCCACATTGAATATACTGATTGTTTTTACAAATACAAGAACAGGTCTCAGAACTGAATGAAAATCCAGGAGGACATTCTTTTAGAGACACATTCATTGTCATCTCAAGTCTTCGAATACTATTCAACTGTAGTTGTACTTTTGTTTCGGTACCAATTGTACCAAACACAGTTAGTGTTCTGTTATTGACATGTGCTAATACACCATTTTTAGGACTCAATAACGCTGGGTACACAAAGAAGCTGTTTACATTATGACCAAGGTCATCAACTGCATATATGAGATGTTCACCTGGGATACCTGGATACAGAGTCATATTCTTCAGTGTGGAGCTGAAATTACGTGGAGAAGTTGTTATTAGATCACTACATGAGCCATGGACAAATTTCCAACCAGTCCACCCGCAGAATGTCTCCCTAATCCTCTCATCAAGCGATAGATTATCTCTTTCCCAAACGCAGGGTAGTATGGAGGTTGCATATATAGCATTTGGTGTATTGTTATAATATCTGTTTCTATCAAATAAAAAACGTGATGTCCAATTTTGAGGATCTCTGTCTTCTATACTCTTAATAAAGCAGTGATGTGAATAAGGTAAGTATACCTCTTCTGTCATGTAGACATATATAGCACCTCCAAAACCTGTCACTGTGTTATTGATAAACATCAGCCGGCTCCTTTTAGATACAGTAATCCATGAGCCATATAGAGATATAGCTCCACCATTCTCTGCTGTGTTGTTAGTAAAATTGAGCAATGTGTCATTATCAACTGTTACACTTGACTCATGCACATAGAGTGGAGTTCCAGAGTTGTTTAAAAATTCAATTCTTTGACTAAGAACTGTAGGAAAGCGGCTGGTATGGACAATTGAGTGTTGACTTTGAGTTAGTTCTGGTGGTACTAAGTGTGATGGAAGATTCCTGTTGTTAGAAACTGTACAATTTTTAATGACTGGTTCAGCATTGCATTGTTGTGGTGTACTGGGAGGAGATATGCAGTAGATGTGTATAGCTGCTCCAATCCTTCCAATATTACTTATAAATCTACATCCTAAAATCTTTAGTGAATTTCGTTTGTTACTCGATGGTTGTGAATAAACTATCAACCCACCACCCCATGGAGCCACATTTCCAATGAAGTTACAGTTTTCAATGATGATATCATTAGAGGCTGCATTTGAATAGATGGTAATACCAATTCCACCACCAGCCATACGGGCTGTGTAGTTGTTTCTATTAGCAGAGTTATTCCTGAACTCTGACGAATTAATTACCAACTTGTTTTTCCATGCACTATTGTTGAGCAAAGCTAAAATTCCACTGCCCCATTCGGCTTCATTGTTAATAAACTGACAGTGTTCAATGTAAACAATGCCATACTTTGAGTGATTTCTATACTGAACATACAGACCACCACCTTGTGTATCTTGTTTGTGATGTTGGTGAGGAGGAGATGCCTTATTCTCTTCAAAAGAACATTTGCTAAAGACAATTGTTGCATTTTCCGAGTTATTTGCAATTGTCAAGTGAACTCCACCTCCATATCCATTAACGAACTTATTCTGATAGAATTTTGAATTAGTGATACTAACATTGCCTGTCACATCAACAATGCATAAACCAACTCCATGTGATTTCTCTATACGTACATAGTTCAATTTAATAGTGCAGTTATTACTAAAGAAAAGAGCTGTTGGTATAGAGAGATGACTTCCAGGTCCACAGTGCTGAAATATTATATTAGTTATTTGGATCATCAGATGGTAGTTAGTAACTGCCTCCCCACCAAATGTGAATGAAGCGTTTCTTTCAGTGCAATTTATCACTGCACGATTGTGACTTTTCACCTGAATTTGAGAAATATTTTTAGCAGAGAAAGCTACATTTCTATTCAGTGATTCATATTGTGAGAGTAGTGTCAGATTAACACTTAACCTTCCCTGACAGACAGCTTCTTCTATAGCAGTCAGAGCTTTATCCAGAGATGAAGAACAGTTCTTCGTAACTGGTTCCACCATTCCTCCTCCTTTTGTCTCACACTGCCACTCTATTTCTACTTTCCTGCATCCTTCCAGTAGTACAGAATGAGTAAAGAGTAACAACAGACAAAATATGGTTAGCTTCATTTTCAGTTTAATATCCAATAATGCCTCAACCTAGATACTTACTGTATACTTATACCTCTGTCACACTGCTACAAACACTGCAACAAATCCCTAGGATGTTTTTTATACATTTATTCTCCCAATAGGTTAATGTTTTCAAACAGGTTCCACATGACTCGTGTATCAAACAAAAACATTGAAAGTAGCATTGTCTGTGTTGTGTAACATAACATGAAATATCTCGCTATATTAATATGTGCAAAAGTTTAGACTTGGGCATTGGGTCTTTCTTCTCTATAGTGCTAGAATATAAGGGGTGCCACTGTTATATGCATGAGTATGAGAAGACTGATTTATGAGTCAGTCTCCTCCATATTAATGATATGCTGTTGTTTTCCAGCGGGATATAAAAGATATAAATTTTTTGATAAATATTTCTAAACACGCAGCTACATGACACACACAAATGGGGAATACTGGACACAGTGTTTCTGGAAACACAACCAAATTTGAATAGTACATACAAGTAAATCTGCCACACATAAATTTTAATGAGCTTAGTCTATGGAGGTTTTGTAACGGAAAGAGTGTTCCAGGCGATCAGGAAGACTATTAGACATGTTATGAAAGGTGGAATAGTTATTAATAGCAAATACTTGTCTATTTCTTGCAAATACATCCTGAATATACCGCATAGGATAGAGCACTTTTCTTTTAATTCTTGTCGGAGCCCTACCACACAACCAATAAACTACATGCAGACATGAGTACATGAAAGGAATCATGATGAGAGTGAACATAAGGCTGACTGTAGAAACAGGTAAGCTATGAGATTACCTTGTATATTGCAAGTAGTTGTAGAGTCATAATGATTGCCAGTATGTTGAAGAAAATCACATCAAGATATGTAAAGAAATTCACTTTGTATGGTCGTAAAACAGCTGTTAATACTCCAAAAGCAATGAAAGCAGCAATAAGTTGCATGTATGCAGAAGAAATAGATACTGTAATGTCAAATATGGAAAACACCACCAACCTGAAGATAAAGTAAAACCCGGCATAGTACC
>JAODVQ020218852.1:0-13756 GCA_025400075.2 Phenganax stokvisi
AGGTGAGAAATGTTCTGAGAGCTTCGCTACGAGATCTGCGTACGCTTTGTCCTTCAGCTTGGCTGGGGAGAGAATGTTCCTGAAGGTCTTGTAGGTTGCAGGTCCGATCACAGAAAGAAAAACAGCTCGCTTCTGGGCCGCTTCGGTGATTTTGTTTGCTTCAAAAAAATAATTGAGCCGCTCGACATACTGCGGCCAGTCGCTGTTCCTGCAACCGTCAAACTCTTCGATACAACCCAGTGGCGCTGCAGCAGACATTCCGTGATTCGTTGCCAAAATGTCGTAACTAGACATCAAGTAGATTGAAGACGTTGGTTCCTTTCATAAGCCCAGCAATTCTCTCAACAACATATAATAAAAACACAGCTACTTATATAGCAATAAAAACGGATCCAGAAATGACGTACATAAATAATTAATGGCTAGTCGGGTTACTACACTCTCTCTCATTAAGTGAGTATTATTAACAGTTGGCACACACAACATCATTGGAAGACAGCTATACCAAGGCTGTAAACTTCTTAAAATGATGACATCTTTTGAATGATCTGGTCGTTTGGTCAATGATGAATACTGGCCTTTTCCCACTTCAGCTTGCTGTGTATGGAATTTGACTCTACATACATCACCTGGCCCTTCATGGACAGTGTGCTAGTTAGATAGAAAGTAGGTAGAATCAAAATCATGACGCAGGTTGAGGCCTCCTTTTTCATGTGCATATTTAGTGCCCATGTTTTTAAACATCAACCTGAACACACCTGTTCTAAAGAATGTGGTGATCTGGCATTCCCTGTTTAGACCCATGCTGAGGCTTCTTCCTATGCTAGAAGTGAAGGATGACACACTATCTATAACATATGTTGGGTGCAGTACCTATGTATACCATAATTATAATAATAATACACTCATTTAAATCCTCTCTAGCAGCGGACGCGTTATTTCCGCGTAATTCACCTAGGATGCCACCTCCTTTCGGTACCCTGCCTACAGGACAAGAAACTCATATCCGCCCTGTGGTATGGAAATTATGCGCAGCCAGTGCGTCAGCCAGTGCGTTGCTGCATTCATACCTTTCCTTTTCGGCAGTGTACAAGACGTTCCACCTCGTATACGTCTTCTTCTCGTCGCCAGACAGATCAAGGGATGCAGCCGTGGTGCTTGACTGAGCGAGTGATGTGGCTGCGGTGTTGTAATCGTTATCTCTTGGGATCCCGTTGGCTAGAGCATAGGAAAAGCCCGGAGAGCACGACACAGGGCGGGTGAAGTACGTCGCCATGTTGTATATAGATGCATTACAAAGGAAACTGAGGGTGAAAGCTGCTAACAAGCTTTACAAGCTTTTTAACAAGCTATTTAAAAAGTAGTTTAAAATAAATACATGGCCGGGTAGGATGTTAGGCGCAGACCTCAAATTGCTGGTATTGTCAGTTTCATTAGTGTTGTCACACCAATATGTACACCTGTCATTAGACTAGCCCCATCATAGCCCATCTCATAAGCTTTTTAATAGGTAGGTTCCTGGTTGTCATGATGTTCAACAGTGCACCAAATATTTGATCAGCTGTTCCAACAGGTAATTGGACCAACTCTAAAAACGAATAACAATCTCCTCACTAAATGTGCTCATTCGTTTGTATTGTGATGGTAAAACACCAGCCGCAGTAAAGGCATGTACTCACCTGTTCATGGAAAGGTAATGCTAAGCAAGGATGGTAGATTACATGTCCAACTGACTCTTGGTTGACGAGATAGTGTCCATTGAAAACTCTAGTGGTTGACAACACACATGTTGACCATTCACATTGCGAGCGTAACTCTAAGTACTGACCTCTCTATACATAGCAATAACAAAGTGTTTGCATTATTCTGAGGCTAACCCGTATCATTGATGAAATCTCCCACTTTGGGGAAGAACCACTGACAATTACATAGTTGTGGTTGATTTGTTTGTTGTGCATTTGTCTTGTTTTCTTCGTTTCTTAACTAATTTTCATCATGCAAATACTCGCTTGAAGTACAGCGTCTTTGGTGGCTTCATTGCTCCAGCCAGCTTCTACATGCCAAGTGAGAGTATAGCTGTGCGTTAGCCTAGTGTAGAAACATTCTCCTTTGCCTGGTCCAGTGTTGTTTTATATTGTAGACTCTGGCCCTCTGCCAAGTGACTGCCCCTGGTAGCTCAGTTGGTAGAGCATGAATTTAATGTACCCCTCGACTTAGTCAAGGAATTCATTGCAGCCATGTGGAAGAGAATAGGAAACTAAGGCTTTACGATAATAGCGTGCAAACTGCCTAATCCCAATCCTCGTCTCATTGTTCAACTGGGGACGGAGGGTATTCAGATAGGATTTCTGGGTTGCATGGTAAGTTGGGTAAGTTGAAGTGTCAGGGTGGTAAGACTGGCACTTCCGGTTCTCTCTCTTTATCATTGAACTCCGCCCACTCTGTGGGTGCGTGGCCGATGGCAATTATGCTATGGCGTGATTTAGTTATTATTATTATTAGTAACCTCTCTGGTATATTGTACATGAAACATCAGTACACATACCTTATAATCTGAGCCAAAGACAGTGTTTATCAGTACTTCTCTCCCATTCACACTTAGAGTAGGGTTGGCAATGATATGCTCATTGAGCTCTTGTCAAACTGGTGCAAAGGCTTCCCTCTAAAATTTGTATTTCTCTGGCCCTCTGATTGTTGCTATGGTACGGTTCCCTGTATATGTGACGCGCTATGGAAAAAAAAAATAAAACGTGGAAATGGGTAAAAATGCGGGCATGGTTGTACATGAAGCTTTTCTAGAAAGGTTCATTGGTAGAACGCCCCATCATTAGCCTACCTTGTTGCGAACAACGCAGCGTCTCTCTATAGTTTTGCTGATACGAGGTCAAGGGTCACGTAATACGGAATGATGTAATTGAGCCCGCTGCCTAAATCTAGTATCTGGGATTTAGACCGGAAGTTCATCTTTCAACGCAGTTTTCTCCCTATTCATTGTTACGAGTGCTGCGTTACTAGAGCGTGTAGCGTGATTACGTCATAGCGCAGAGGTCTTATTAAGCTGCTGCGTCGTATAAAAAAAGCAATGGTTTCTTCTGCGTCAAATGGGCCCTTTTCCCGTAGCGGGTCACATATATGGAGTCGTCCAAGTGTTGTAAGGATTTTAGCAATGTGCAAATATTTTTATCCTTAAACATTTCCAACTATACAGGTGTTATTAGGAAAATTCTCTATGAAATATGTAAAGTTATAATATTTGCATACCAGATTTTGTGCACTATGGTAGTGTGTGTATGTTTCTGGCCAACAGACATTTTGTAGACAGACATTATATGGTATAGGATTGTATCTGTCTTTAATGTGGACCAGGTTTATCAAGCAAGTCAGATATACACAGCAGTTGAGGTATACACTTCATATTATTTTCACCTGTAGCTGATAGGATATTATTTGTTAGACTGGGGAATGAGAAGGTCAGAAACACCATAGTCCTTAATGAACCCACTACAGCACCATCTCCAGAGAGTTTGATAGTGACAGTAGACAGTTGCTCTCCTGATGCCACTGCCTGAAAATATTTTATATAGTTTCATGTGTGATTTAACTCTTTAGGGCCGACGATGCAGATCTGCATCAAAATGTTACATAATACGTATGAAAAACGGTACCGTTAAAGAAAGGAAAAAATCGCGTAAAAAGCGGCGGTGGCAGAGTCGAACCAGGGACCTCTTGCTCAGAAACACAAGTACTTAGCCCAAGGTTGCAGCTGTAATAGGCAAAAACGCCACTTATATACGTAATACGCGCGTAAATTGCGCGTTTACTTCGGCCCTAAAGAGTTAAAATGTGTAATCTACTCAAGGGTTTAGGTACTAGTCTCTCTAACTTTCATGTAGCGTCCAATGAAGGGAGGAGGGAGCTTGACAATATCTATAGCACTGTTTAGAGTGCTACGTATATCTTAATTTGGTGAAGTTTAGGGAGCTCAGGACAGATCAATGGTAAATATTTAGTGTATAGAATCATAGTACAGTGTGTATATGTGTATGTATTGTATGTTTGGTGTTTAGCCTCATACCAATACCATATTATAAATACAGCCTGGTATCTACAGCACACGCATGCACGAAAATTGTAGTAAAATCTCTGTAAAATAGCACGTAAACTGGCTTTTGTGTGTATGAATGTGAATTACAGAAGCAGTATACTTTTATATAAATTGTTTTACAAATTACCAGGATCTTGGGTAATTATTAGCATGCAGCTGATACCGGGCTGCTTTTCCCCTTTGCACGCAGCCTGGGTACAAGGCAAGTGTATGTACTGTATGTTTGTATGGTGTGTGTGTGTGTGTGTGTTTGTACTGATCTTGCATTGTATGTGTGTACGTATTAGTACGTTGTGTATATGTGTATGGTGTGTAGGTATGTGTATATGTACAGTGTTTGTACTGTGTGTGTATGATTGTATATGTTTGTGCTGTATGTTGTACTCTATGAATGTATGTGTTAGTACTGTGTGTATATATGTAGGGAAGTATACTACCTGTGCGACTTTGTTGTAAAAGTTGTCCGTTACAGAAAATCTGACCAGCTGGTATAGCACTCTTCTTCTCCTATCCTCTGATTGTGCAGCACTTGATGTTGATGGCTGTGGAGTACCTTCTGGTTGGAGTTTGAGAGATAGTGAACGGCCTGCCTCTGTTACGGCTGTGACACTCTAAACTGTTAACCATAGCTTTCAAGTTGTTTAGAGCCTGCTTGGTGTATCTTGTCATCTGATTTAGCTTTCTCCTCTTCTGTCTCTCTCCTACCTGTAATTTTATGCATAAAATATATTTTCACTTCGTCAAGCTTTCTCCCTGTATTCTTCACATCATTGAGTGCCTCTGTCACAGACTCATTCTTTCTCTTTTATTCATCTGTCTCCTGCTATTCCTCTAGCTCCTGCCGTGCCTCTCTCTCCTTGTCCTCCACTCTGCTCTTTTATTTTTCTTCCTAGTAATTGTTTTTAAAGGCTTTACGACACGGTACCACTAATGCAACGTGCAATTTCACCACATGCGTATTAATTAGCACATGAGGAGCGTGAACACATGCACTTCAGGCGGCCTAGAAAAGAGCAC
The DNA here is from genome assembly GCA_025400075.2 of Phenganax stokvisi. Lineage (NCBI taxonomy): Eukaryota > Metazoa > Cnidaria > Anthozoa > Malacalcyonacea > Clavulariidae > Phenganax > Phenganax stokvisi. The sequence continues at coordinate 5,123 of JAODVQ020218852.1, forward strand.
AGCAGCCATAGACTTGGAAGAAATGATGCCTAAATAGTCTAGTATTGATGTCCAAGACCTTGACACGGTAAGCACGTAGCTAACGACGTAGTGAGGCTTTGCCATTTTGCAAATGGACCAAATGTGCTACCATGAACACAAAAACGCGGTGGAGTTTAAAGGACTTTTTGATCAATCACATTCAATTATTGAAATCATGGCCCGAGTTTAAAAATAATTCCTTCTGCGTGGGAAGCACCATGCCATAGTGCCTATAAAGTTATGGTAGGTATCAAATGCTGTGAACCTTATTTCTCTCCTATTCCTCCATCAACCCACTGGTGTCTAGGGTCACTCCTCCTACCAGCACATACTCAACCTTTTCTGACCACTTGACCCCTTAAAACTTCTCTTCCTGCTGTATAGTCTACTCGCTACCTTTTGTAGCTGCTCTTCAAATCTCTCAGAGTCAGGGTCAAGTGTCAGCAATCTTTAGGAATGCACTTGTTCACTTCCTCAATGTAACCTCTTGTCCTCAACAAGTCATACCATTATTCTATTTGATATTATTAGAGAACAGAGGGGACTAACACTAAGTACATTATGTAATTAGTGACTGGTTTTCTGGTGGCTCAAGTGTCACAAACTAGGCCTCTACTTTTGCCCAAGCTCTTCATTAAGTCAGGCAGAGAAAGAAATCGACTTGGAGGAACCTGCGGAACTAATATCTAATGACCGGAGCGATCAGCCGTAGTTGGCATTGCCTAGCTAGCTATAGATAGGTTAATGAGGTGTAGCAGCACTCTGTGTTCACTGTAGAAATCAGACAATCCTTTTTGGCAGAAGACACACAAACGTGTCCCCTGCTAATTAAACCAATTTTAGGCCTTATTTAATCCTTAGCTGCCCGATAAACTTTGTATTGAGACGGAATATTTTTCAGCTTAGATTACATTTTCGAGTTTTTCTACGATAAACCCTGTGAGTAAACATAAAATTTGATGCTAGGCCAAAAAAATAGATAACAGTGCTCGGATTTTGTATAGAATGTATGTGTATAATGCATGAAAAAGTTATAAGTCTGGTGGCCGCAAAGTTTAACTGCCAGATGCGGAAAAACGCATATCATTGTGGAGAGCAAGAGGTGCAGTTCTCCACTTGAGGTGAGCATTTCTCATCAAGCCTTCCTGTGTGGAGAAAAACAGTGAGAGATAATTTAATCATTTAAAGCATATTACAAAATAGCAGAACGCCTGTGCAAAGTATTTAACGTGACATATTGATTTAAATTCCCTCAATTGCTTGTATTGATAAACCTCTTTACTTCTATGACTTACTGTATTGTGCACCACCTGGCATTGGCCAGTGTGAAGGCTGCTAATAACATACCCTATCTCAAGAAGTATCATAAGCATGTGAATATTATATACAAATATTTCAATTATTCACCTAAGCATTTGAACACATTTAACAGGTTCAGGAAATTCTGGAATGTGCTAAGCGTAGATTTCTGCAAATCTTCCACACAAGATCATTGTCATTTCACAGGGCTGTCAAGCTGGTTTGACTGACCTGGAAGCATTAATACCTGCACTCATAAGTGATAGGATAGTACAGCAGATCCTACAGTGAAGGGGATTCTTGCATTTCTAACTACATTCCTGTTCTTAGCTATAATGCATCTATAATGTGATGTGCTGCTATACTTTCACTTCTGAGTAAGACATTCTTGAGTCAAAGCATGGATATTTCCATAGTAACAGATGCTGTGCAAGCTGCAAGTGGTTCTACTGAAAGTTTTTGGAGCATGCTCCTGGCCCCTGCCTCACTTCATCATTTGGTGATATACCCAAACTCCAAGTGAGTAAATTTTTTTAAGGAGCAACATAAATTAGCAGGAAAAGTTTGAAAAAAGCAAGGTAGAACTTTTAAATGCGATTCTTGCAAATCTAAACTCTATTTTTCCACCATGGATACTTCACTAATAAAAGCTTTTTATCCACAAAAACTTGCTGTTGATGCAGAATTGATATTCTGTGGCACTGACAAATACTGTGTGAGCACTATGTATCAGCAAAAGTAGTTACTAATGGATGTGAATTGCCTGCAACTATTGATGCCGAGCACAATAAGTATGAATGTAGAATGCTAAAGCAAATAATGAGTAAAAACTTTTAATCATGTACTACTAAAGCACTCTGTGAAATTATTACTGACACAGAAGATTTATCTCAACAATACCAAAATATTCTAAAGCTACCTAACAATAGCACTCACTCTACCTCTATCTACAATTGACTGTCAACATAACCTTTGATAACACAAAAAGGTGAACACACTAATGAGAATCGCCATAGACAATCCTGAAATTTAGTACACAAACTTTTGACTTCAACAGTGCATTTGTACAGAAAGATCGTCTTATTTCAAATTCATGAACATTTTTACGTGCATACAATTGTTGATTTGCTTCAGTTTATCGGCTACAAGAAAATATGTTTGGCTACTTATTTCTAAGCTCTGTAGCCTACAGATGTGTTTAGGATCTCTTGAACTTCATCAATAACTTCTTTCCTACTCTCTTCACTCAACCTAAAAGCTGGAACAAGAACTTGTCGCCATTGTTGCTTCTGTTCATTTGAGAGAGTAGATGTCTGCTCTAGAGATGATGTTCTTGCTTACAGTTTTTGTTAGGGACAATTGTATCTATTAATAGTAATTACCAAACAAAATATGTACCTTCATAATACAATTCCACCTTCTTTGCTTCAGAAGTTTCCTATCATAAACTCCTTCATTTTTTAAAGAAATTTCATCCTTGATGGCTCCTACATCATAATGCATGTCATCATAATTACACATTATAAATGTAATCTAGAAGCTCACGTTATAAACAACAGAGTACCTATGCAGGTAGGTAAATTCAGTTTCAGGAAAATCTTGGCTACTCTGGTGCAATTCTTGCAAAATAGCAGGAGCCTTTACAATATCATGGGCATTATCACCCCATATTATTGCACAAGTTTCATGCACAACTGAAAAAACAGTTGATTTTTGCAGAAAAAAAACATATGAAAGGGTTATAAGAGTTACAATCCATTGCAGAAAGTACACTCTGTAAATAACTAAGAATCACCAGAGGCTATATATATATATACATATATGTCGCATTGTCATAGCAAGCTGTTCTATATGAGAAACTTCCGCCCTTTATTTACTGAACCTAAACATTCCACAATGAACAGTGGCGGATCCAGAGGGTTTTAAAGGGTTCCAATAAACCCCCCTTTTTCTCATCACACACATATCCATATGACATAGAACCCACATTCTATACTAGCACTATATAGCAGTGCACTACTTTCTCGGAGAGGAATGATGTAAAGCCAGCCTTTATCTTTCTCTTCTTGCAAACGTACCGCTCCGACTACACTTCTACCAAGGGAAATAGGGGTGTGACCCCCAAACCAATTGTGCCAAATTTAACCCCTGTTATATGATTTCTAGATCTGCCAATAATGTAGTTACTCATGACTGTCATAAACTATGCTTCTGAATAAAACCTACATGCAAGCTAACAAGCTCTCTACAATCTCACCTTCCTTATACCTTATTTAGTAGAAAATCAAATGTTTCCTTTGACATTCATAGCTATAATGTTTCTCACAGTCACAAAGTTTAATTCCTGAAATAACTAGTGAAAAACGCAATTTTCACCTCCTTCTGCCCCTTACCCTGGACCGTGCTATCCTCTGTCTATGCGATAAGCCAACGACCGACCGATGCGATTTGTACCTCTTTTTCATCTGAAATTATTAGTATAATGATTGGTACAGAACAGAACTAAACTGGTGCATAGTGTGTGGTGATTTATACCATGCACAATAGAAAGTTGTAGAAGAGATACATGTGGTGGTCCACGTGCTGTGCACGAGATCTAGAATGTTCTAGAAAGGTCAATAACTAAGTATGATAATTACACTAGCTACAACTGCGTGTTTCCAACACTCCCACATGTACTTGGTAGATTTTAGGTGAGATCTTCCATGCTCCAATAGCCCAGCATGAACACATCTTCAGTTGTTGAGTGCCTGTTATCTGGATCTCCACCCCAGTCAGCATAAGAGAATCTCATTACTAGATTCTTATTACAATACTTCAGTGATAGACTTCTTATCTTCTTAAGATAACGGAAGATCATTTTCACTTCTGTTGGATTGGAACAGAATTTAGAGACTGCTTCACTGCTTTGGCAATATCAAGTCAAGCTATATATGGACTGATATTCAGATTCTTCAGTAGATTTGCTCACATAATCATCTTTGGCATTGTAATTAGCTGTAGTAGATACTGTATTTTCATCTTCTTAAAGGGGCAGGTATACCATTTTCCATAAAAATTCATCAATATTTTTTCTTGGAAACTAAATATCGGATCACTTTCCTTTTTTAACCATAACTAATGTACTATGCTAGAAGTATTTCTTCAAACTTAGAAGTGTATACAACTAAATAACAAATATTTATGAATTTATAAAGTTTTTTATATTTTTTACGCTTTATTCGGTGCTCGCGTATAGTATATTAATGCTGCTACGGACACTCATTAGTGCTAGTACAACCTAGGTAATGACGTATGCGTTTACAGATTGGAGCTTCCAGGCCTTCGTTATGCACATATTTCGCTCTTGTAGCAGGTTCTGCACTGATATATCTACCCATTATTCGCAAACCAGATATCCGCTGCAAAAACGGATGCGTAGGGTCCTGCAGCTATGTCACAGGTTCATACATCTCGTGTTTCATAGCTTTCTGACGTAGTATCTGCGCAAAAAGCGTAAAAAATGCAGGAACATCGTAGCAGAACAAGATTGTGTATGAATACTTTTACGTGACGTCACGTTGTGCACCCCGCTACAGCTTAGTGTACACAGATACTATAGCTAGTTACTACGTAAGCATGACCACCTCAAGTTACATAGTTGTGGTTACTATGTACTATGAATAACAAGTAGGTATACCCGCCACTTTAAGTGTCCTAGATAGAACTCTTTCCATGACGTCCATTGTATCAGGTCATCAATGTATACTGTTACTATTGTTGTGTGTTCCTGTTTCCTGATGCAAATGCATGGGTCAGCATTGCTTAAGTAAATCTGGTTTGTATGATGAACCCTTGAAGCTATTGATCCCAACACCTGGGTTTTTGTTTCAAGCTGTAGATGACTTCATCACCCTAGATTTTCGTTTCCATACCCACTTGGCTGCTGGATATATATTTCTTCTTCGATCAGCTTCTGGTTGGCCTTGGGATGCTACAGCTGTTGCTTAGTTTGTCTTCATGCGAGCAGTACCAGCTCCCTCTGCCTTTACAACCCTACCATCACTTGACGCAACTTTCTCAGGTGTAGTGAATACTTGGTACTGGGTGAAGTATTCCCTCTTTTGTGTCATGTGACTAGATGCCCCTCTGTCACATTTGCTTTTTGACTTGTTCCGCTTTGGCCAGAAACATTGAATGTGTCCTACTTGGTCACAATTCTAGCATTTTGGTGGCTTCAGTTACTGCTTCGCCACTAATGCTTTTCAGACACTAATGCATTTCAGACTTCGATTCTTGACCTTTAAGTTTTTGTTCATGGTTTTTTACCCGTTCCTAAGCAAAATCCAGTGTCAGCTCATCATTTGCATGTGCCTCTAGGGCAGTAACTACACTGGATAAGAATGGAGGCAGGCTACCAAGAAGAGTAACAACTTGGTCATCTTCAGAAATTAGTGCACCAATTAAGCTAAGCTTATCAGTCAGTTCTTACATTTCTTTGAGATGCATCTCTATTGAATTTTTTTCACTCATTTCCATTTGAATAGCTTGTTGGCAAGTATATCTCTTCCAAAATGCTTCTTAAGAGCATCTCAGGCCTGCTTTTGTTCCACATATGAGGTTATTAGGTATAGTTGAGCTGTACTGACTGAGATGGAGATGTTATAAGAGGGTTATGCTTGATGGGGTGAAGGCTACACTTATGGGCCAAATATTGCATTCTAAAGGCCAGAAATTCTTTTGTCTGGGAGCATTAAGTGGATGCATTTTGTGTCTAAAATAGCGAGGTATTACCGTATTTACCTTCACTAACACATAATGAGTTCAAGAAGCAAAGACCTTTGCCTATACTGGGGTTGATTTTGTAGGACCACTCACTGTTCATGAGAACATGTTTGACTCTATTCCAAGGAAGGTTAGGATATGCCTCTACCCCTGCTGCGTTACCTGAGTGGTGCACTTTAAAATCGTCCCATATATATATATGACTAGTAAAGTGTTTCTCCATTGCCATTATGTTTGTGTATTTACAGGTATGAATGAGCAGTCAAGAACAACTTCTTGTTCTGAAGTCATACCGTATGTTTCCCACAGATGCCTACATGAAAATCAATGCTGGCTCACATTATGCATTGCTTCTGTATTACTCGTCTTATTCATTCTCTAAACAAATGGTGTAATAAATCAATAAGCAACTTTTCATGTTCACAACATGAACATATTTACCTTCTCATCACATATCACAATCACGTTCTTATGCACGTGAGGCTGGAGAGGATAAGGGAACATTGCATCCAGATTCTGTAGATCTCCATCTAAATCTTTCAGCAGACAGAAGAAATGATATAATTTGACAGGTCATTTCCCTACTAGTTGATATTGTGATTTTGTTTGTGTTTGTGGATATTAAAACATCATTTACGCCATCATGGATTGAGTGAAGCAAAGGGCACAAGAAATGTCTGATAGCACAACAAAACAGGAAACATTCACTGAACACAGAAAACGCAGTGAAACACAAGAATAATATAGACCCCTCTGAGGTGAAAAGCAGCAGCAATGTTAAAAAACATGGTACACTCCGTAAGGTATGCAATACACAGGTAAGAAAGAGGGCACTACTTAAAGAAATAGAACTCTCCATTTCTTGGAATGTGGTTAACTCAAACCGGGTCCCTACCAAAGAATATCACAATCATTGGAGCCAGTTTTACAGGAGATGAAACCGTGCTGATTTATGGAGCTGTTAATGACAACAATGGAAAAATGATCCACATTGGAGACTATGTTATATTAGACCCTGAGAAGGTAACAAACTTTCAAAGGTACTACAGGCAATGCTGTACATAAAACCACAAGCCACTTGCACAGGTATTCAGATTGGCTTACTGTGAATTATTATGACCCAGTAATATCAATGAAACTATACGTCAAGATTTCGTGGATACTATTCACCAAGTGTTTCCAGCTTATGGCCTAAAACCAAAAATACATCTCCTCCACTTGGTTGGTTCTATGAAATTTTTGACATAAAGCTGCTTTCCGCACAGAAAGGTGAACATTGTGTTTATTCGCAGGACAACTGTCTTTGATTGTTAACAGACGTGAGTCTATTAAGTCCTTCATAAGGCGTCAAAACATATATGGGAACAAGTTGGCCTCAAGCAGGGATATAGCTAGGGGACTTTCTATAATTGAGCACCTTAAATATTTGTGCATTTCAACTAGGTATGTTATGTATAATACCATGTCATAATATGTTCACACATAATGTTATCTTAATCCAGGTTAATATTAAGTTAGGCTAACTACTGGGCTGCTTTCTTCACAACGACACTGGATGGACTGTTGTACGAGGAATAAAATAAATAAACGTGCACGGCAAATCAATCAGTCAATTTCTACTGCCCATTACTTACCCTCACTGACAAACTATACATCATCAGAACAATGACGATAAGAACTGATGTATCTATCATGCATGAGTGTGGAGGAACATGTACCTTCAACTGCACAAGACTCCCTTGTAAGAGAGAGAGAAAGAGTCAAGATAAATCAGCAATCATACACTCATGACTACAACAAAAATTTGTTCACATATACATTGCAATCCCTTTGATCTGCCCACACAAGTATTGGTAGCCACCTAGTTATTTCTGGAAATATTATATTAAGGCCAGCAATGCAGTGAGAAAATAGGATAGGGAAAAGAAAATGATGGGAGAGTTTGGTCACACACTATTAATATAGGCAGCATGAATCCTGCTTGTATCAACATGTAGGCGTGTATTGTATAATTACCCATTTATTATTGTATTGTCTGATTTGGGTCTGTTTAAATTGTGATAATTAATTACTACTAGTATGTATCCCTACAGGAAGGAATTAATATCAGAAGCATAACAAGTTAGAAATGCAAAATATCTCTCCACTGAGGGTGGTGACTGTTTTTGAAGTAATAACGCTGTTCTAGTCAGTAACTACTAGCAGTCTAAAGTTGTGTATGGATGTCACGAAGGTGTGTTGGCTGTCTTTCTATCATTTCTACACTCTGGGCTTGCTTCATTGTGAGAGAGGCTTGGGTATGTGGGTAGAGTTCACCGGTGGTAAAAGACTCTTTAACCCACCATCTCTGATTCTCAAGGTAAGGGTACCCTATAGTGCCTAACAACCATGCTAGCTGGTTATCTCTTATAAGCCACCCTATATTTGTCATATAACATATTCTTAAATGATTAGACAATTTAAACGTGCAGTTGCCGTATAAAAGGGGGTGGACTGGTATCCATGGCTGTTCATTTCTTACAATTTTTCCGTTTGCCCGACAAAGAAATA
>JAODVQ020218957.1:0-13752 GCA_025400075.2 Phenganax stokvisi
CAGAGTAAAATCCCAATTTCTTCCTGCATGCCTATAACTTTTGCACAGTACTGTAGGTGAACGTATTCCCCAGAAAGTTTGTTTGAACATTCATTCACAGTTGTATACGTAAAAAGTTAAATGGACCAAAAACAGTATTTGCCTTGATTTATTGCGTTACACAATATGTCAAAACTCCAGAACTGAAATTTTAAAAGCAGAGGCTGGAGTCTTAAACATGTGATCAAGCAACTCCTCTTAATGAATCAGGAAAACCATGCATAATAAAAAGAGACAAATCATCTGGATGACCCATGCTTAGTCATCAAACAAGGTGAAAGTGCGTGCCCTGTAATGTAGAGTTATACTGCAGTTTCCTTGCAGAATCATTTGACAAAACTAGAAAACGTTTTAACCAACATTTTAAAATTTGCAATTGATTGAATAAGTTTGCAAGCAGGCTCATAACACTTGCACTTATTCCTAATATTTTTTAATTTTATGGATTTCCTTTTTATGTGTCTTTTAGTACTGCTATTTCTACCTTGAAATTATAATTGAAATTGTCAAGATCAAGGAATTCACGTCGCCTGACAGAAAACCTCTTGAACGATTGCAGTGTTAATACAGAGCTGTGTATGGCCATTGGAATATCTGTGGGATTTGAATTTGAAGATGGCACCAATAAACATGTCTGAATACATGATGTGTCTACAGTTGAAACAATGAAAATTGTAAGCAAGAAATTTCAAGCATAAACTGACAGAGATTTACTTCATTTCTGGTACACTACCTGTTTTACATTGCTGTGAAAAAGTATGGCTTTGTGGTTCTTCATTCTTAAAATGCAAAATTTATTACTTCAACCAAGTTTATGTGGAAAACACACAGCAAGTACATAAAGCAGTGAAACTACATCTGAAAGATTAATCCAATCATTGCTGATCCAGAATTTTGGGGTAGAATTTATCTACGCTATTCACGTTGTATTTTTCCAATACAGTCGAACCGCGCAAATATGACCATCGTTCAGCCAGAATATTTTGGTCGTATTAATGGGGTGGTAGCATTAACGAGAGTTGGGATCAAATTACGGCACAAATGTTTCCATTGACGTCATAGCGAACAGCTCATCATTCAGTTAATTCTATAGCGTGCACAATTCTGAAGACTTTAAAATATGACAACGTAGCTTATCAACTAAACAAAACTCGATTAAGGTGGCCAAAAAACTGAAATAGATATTGTAAACTCCTATATAATAGATTGTCTGATGAAATGCCTGTATATTTGTAAAAAGCTGTCAGCTTCGGGTGTAGTCAGGAAGATAGAGGTACCCAAATAGAGAAAAACTTACCATATTGAGGGGCAATTTTATTGTGCCTTAATCATGCATATGAAAGGTTACTAAGTGCATTTCTGAATGTTGGCCAGTTTAAAATTTCTTGTGGGGTCCTCCCAACACGATTTTGTTAGACTGTTCTGTTCAATTCTATTTCAGCAAGAAAACATGAAATTTTAAATTTGAGACAACAAAAAAGACCAATATCATTGGGAGGCTTACAAAAAAGCGCATAAAATATGTTAAAACGGTTTTTTGATTCGTAAAAAAGTTGTTTCAAATGTAGTTCCCAGTCCCTTTTGCAAAATTTTGGCTCAATTTTTGCATTTCAAGAGACAATAACTCAAAACTGCTACAAAAAATAAACTGTTTAAATGTCTTATGTGCAGTTTTTTGTAAGCTTTCTGATGATGCAAGTGATTTTTTTCCATTAAATCCAAAATTTCACATTTTCATGCCATAATAGCATTTTATACAAGAATTTAGGAAAAACATGTTGGCAAAAGTTCTCAAGAAATTTGAGCACCGCCAACATGCGAAAATGTTATCAACAACCTTCAATGAACAATTCTAAAACCAAATGGAATTGCCCTTCGATATGGTAAGTTTTACCTTTCATCTCCCTGACTATTGATTTTGTTTACATTGAAGCAAAAAATCCATTCGTGCTTATAAAAAGACTTAATTAGCCAGTTCTCAACATTTTAATTTTACACATAAACGGAGCATTATTTGGAATATTGAGTGGTCGCATTGATGAGTTGGAGACATCAAAAGGTGGTCGTTGGTTATATAATCAGGGTGGTCATATCAACAGGGTATTTCGATAAGAAAAGGACTTAGGTGTTTTTCAGGGAAATAAAAAGATGTCATATAAACAGGGTGATCGCATTAACAAGGTGGTCATATGGCGGGGTTCCACTGTATTAAATATGTATGCTAACCAGATCATGGCAACATTATACTCCAACCAGTATAGCACTGCATAAGAGCATTTCAATAAAATTTTTCAAATATTAGCAAGACGGCTAATTGAGTTCGTAAAATTTTTGACATTAATGACAGTGAGTGACAGCTGCATGAAAGTGAGGCTAAGAACCTAAGGAAATAGGCTAGAAAGTGTCTTACGTATAGCCTGACAATAACAAGATAATTATACCGAAGAGCTCTATAACATTGATTGTTAATATTCAAAAACACAAAAATGCACTAGTTTGAACATTAGTGGCTGTCTAACCTGTCTTTTTTCAGATTCTATCACCACAAAACCATCTTCATCGATTTCATCATTGGCGGCGTCATCGTTCTCACCATTTTTACTTAAAAATGACGAAGTCTTCTTAGTTCCAAGTAAAAAATTATAAAAAGTATTCATAGACAAAGCGATATGCCAAGCATCAAATCATGTTGCAACAATATTGCAAATGAAAGTGGCAATGGGCCGAATGGCACATATTTCGACGACATATTTGTCCGAGATTTTTTGACACTACGCTTAATTTTCGCCATTTTGCTGCAGGTTGCAATGAGTTGATTTGGTCATTTGATCAAAGAACGTTTTTGTATTTCATAACTCCTGGCTATGCGTCATCTATATTTCGTAAACATTGCATTGCTGGCGAATTGCTCGCCCATGTAACTGGCAGTTTTAATACGTTTATGCAACGAAATAAGCGGCACTTTCAAGCTGTACTAGCCACGTGGTACTAGCCAGAATGGCGTAAAATCTCTGGTAAAATCATAAAATGCATTGAACACGCACGTCAGCAACTAAATTTTTCGCGGACTAAACTGACAAGAATGCGGATTAGGTAGTGTGGCGGTAAAGTAACAGCATAAATTGCGAGAAGCCTGATCAACACGAAGATAATCCGAACATTGTTGTTGTTGATTTCTTCTTACAATATGAGTGGTATGCCTAAAGTGAATGCTTCTATGCTGCCTGAAAATGTAGGGAAATTGGTTTGTTTAATTGGCAAAATTACACATGTAAGTTGTAGGCATGCACTAATGCATCGCTATCAAGTCTATTCTACGCCAATTAACGATTCTAGTTACATACATATCAAATATATAAGTAAAAATTTAACAGTGTATGCCTTGACTATATACATCTCTCCTCACCCCCTTCAATATACATCCAATACAACTCCTCTATATTATAGAGGAGTTGTATTGGAGGTATATTGAAGTTTATATATTATACCAACGTTCTGAATACATGCTGTACCTCAAACTTGTATTTCTTTAGGTTGGCTCAACTGGCAATACTTTAAAACTCGTATCTAGTGATCAACAAACAGTCAACATTTCGTTGAGGGATAAAGTACGTGACTGTTACTAGATTCTAGAAATTATTACTTGCAATCATACAACACAGGGTAGTTAGGGATAATGTCAGCGAAAATAACGAATAAATAACTTGTTTGTCAAAATGGAGGGCTAATGAATGATATTTCTTGTTCAATGTAATTACATGCTTTCTCATGAAGCAGAAGTCGTCACTTTGAATCTTCCAATTGTTTTGCTTACATCGTCTAGTATGAAGACAGACCTGGTGATTGTGTTCAAATAATTGGTATTGTTCAACCAAACCTATCAGTAGAAGCAGATAAATATATAAGTTTTGCTGGCTCGGATTTTGGCAAGTAGTGAATATGAAAATTAGTACTTACCAGTTTTTTACAGTATCATCCACACTGCAATATGTATGTTGATCCCAAATTGTCATATTTTCACTCTGTTATTACATAGCATACCAGAATATGAGTGTTGTTTTTGTTTCACAGATCTAGAGCTATACAACAATGTCATCACAAGAATACTGCCAAGATATTCTTCCCTTTTTCAATACCAAGATTCAGACACAACGAACATGGACAGTGACATGACTGAGTGGAATTCATAAAAACCTGAGCCTTGTAAATCATACCATATATATAATATCTTCCATATATACAAAGCTTCAATAGTTCATATCTTACAAGTTACAGTTAATGAAATAATCCAGCTAATGACTAAATTAACAAAGTGTGTCAAATGTGCTGGGAGCAAACATGAATTCTGATGAAATTGTCACCCAATTAAAAACACAGAAAATATCGCTTTCTCATAGACAAGATACACAAACTGAATACATTTTGTTCACTATTTCCTACCGACAAGTTTTGCAACAACCATGCAAGATTTAATGGTTTTCAAATAGTAAACATAGTGTAATCAGTTTGTATCTTGTATTCTAGTCTTCTCAGATGACCATGCAATGTACACACAATGGAAGCAGGTGTCAACATTATTCAATCATTTAAATGCTATCTTCATTCTTTTTTAAAATGTGTTGTAATAGCAATATTCTTAAACTATGAACCGATGTTTGCTATTGCACACCACTACACAGTATACTGTTTAATGATACGGTCAATTGGAGCTCTACAAATGGGGCAGGTAGCTCCCCTTCTTAGCAGTTCATTTGCACATATTGAACAACAACAAACATGACCTGTTCCACCATGGACAATGGTTGCATCTTTGGACCTCTCCTGACAAATAACACAGTCTCCAGTACCATCTGGCGGGCCGGGACGACCTTCACACAAATTCACATCTGCAACTTCTTCTGAAGGACTGGCAATAGGATTTCCTCTTCTAGTAGTTGGTACCATTACCCCACATCTAATACCAGTACCTACAATTCAGAGTTAAGAAACATGTAATGTATATTCATTGTCGTTTTAAGCATAATTTACAACAAATCCTATTCAATGCTCATTTACTCTAAAACATAAACTTTTCAATAATTTTAAACCTTTTAATCTCACCATGATATTGACATTCACATGCATTCATATGCAAGATTTAGCAAATTGTAATTTCCCTGCATGTTGACTTATTCATATCAGGTAACACTAACCTTGAAAGGCTGGTTTAGGTACATCAAAACCAACTAAAATGAGAAAACAAGATATCAACACATTCAACTGCAAAAAGGGTCTCCCTTGATAACTATATGTTAATTAACTTGTAGAAACTCATTCACTCATTTCTTTTGTTCTGCACAGCAAATTTTATCATGTGGGTGGCCAATCCTCTCATGTACCCCCATCCATGTTTAAATTCACTAGTAACTAAGCATGCATCATGATAGTGTAAATACTGATAACAACATAATAACTTAATTTGTTGCAGCGAGTCTGTAAATCCAACATCCCCAAATTATGTTTATCAATTCTGAATTGTTAGAGTATAATTACCTGAATTAGATGCCAATGAGGTATCTTTCATACAGTTGCTACACAAGTCAAACTCACATTGAGAACAATGGAAGGAAATGTTGTTTATCTGTGGAGTAAAACTTTGTTGACATTTATCACAGCGCCAACCACCATTAAATCTAGGATAAGTGAGATTTGAATCTGCTTTATATAGAGAATGTCCAGGATGAAATGATGACTTCCAAGGCTTAATACAGTTATCACAAACATCAAACTGACAACTCTGACAATGTATTGGATAGCTGAAATAATCAACACATAAAGTTGATGATTTCCTTTCACTTTATCAAACTAACTTGTATGGGGACAAGATAATATATCTTCAAGATAAGTTGCAGTAGTTGTTATCAAAAATATAATTGGGCCTTACTAATGTCCTGGTCCATTGTTTTTTCCACACACATCACAATTCCATTCTCCATTAGACTGATGATAGACAAATGTAACATCAGTTCGATATAAAGTGTGGGCGTGAAGAAGGCTGTTTACACCCGAAAAGCACCCCTTACACAAGTGAAAGTCACATTGTCCACAATAATAACATTGTTTCTCGTTAAGATCAGCGCTCGCACGCTTGCAAACGTCACATCGCCAAGGTGATGTGGGGGTAATGAAGTACACTTCATGAAGAGGATGAACAGGATGCGCACGTGGTCTATCGCATGTTGCACACACAGAATAATCACATTGATTACAGCAAAATGCAGGTTTCTCATATGGAGATAAAGGTGCAAGGCAACTACTGCATGGTTTTGCATTTGGTAATAAAAGAGCTACCGCATCTATTTCGGTTCTACCAGTGTGCAGAGGATGCAAGCGATGTGTATCAGACATCACACTGTCTACATAGAAAAGTAAAAACTGTTTCAGTTGGTTCATAGTCATAATCTTTCAGGTTTACACATTACTCATACATTAAAGTACGTTTAAACCAGTAGAGAAACTACTGCATAACTTATTTATAAATTGAAAATAATTGAAGAGAGACAACTGCCAGTTAAGATATTGGAAACTTTTATTTTTTGGTTTCATGGAAATTTTACACGCATTTCTTAACATATTCAAACACATGACAGTGACACACAATCCACAGAGTTTTTGCATTCCTTTTAAATATTAGAGAGAACCTATTACTAAAGATTTAACATGTTGTAAAATCTTTAGCGTTGCGTTTCTGATATTAAATTAACAAAATATTCGAGATAAAATTCGAAAATATTCGTTGAGCTTATGAAATTTTCCAACAATTATTTAAAAGCAGAACACGGCGGCTTTTTCTGAAACCACTTCTTAATATTACAACAGTACAACAGCAACTATAAAATTTGAATTGTATATGTATTGTCTTAAAACTATTTGTACTCACAGACTTTCAGCTACCAATCTGTTGCCTTCTGTCAATATGCTTGTTGATGATTTTGGTTTTTGAGCCTTGTTAACTAGGGTAAAACACGATCTTTCCTCGAAACGTTTTTTTTTTGAGAAGGAAGCAACGTTGCACTTCACAGCCGTTCTTATGTCACGTGACGTTATTCTCACATTTTCAAATTCCATCGTTTTGTGGGCATTATATATTTGTACCATTTCGTGGTTCTTCCAGTCAGACTGTTCGCAATTTGCAACGGCGATGTTTTGCGCAAAGCCGTACAATGTTTTTGTTACTGTCACGATATTTTTGCCCTCAAGATATAATTGAAGTTAGAGGCATAAGCACAATTATTTGCGGGCAATTCGGAAAATATGATTGATCTTAAAAGTAGTATTTAGACCTAAGCCAATAACCAGAAAGTAACTATAAATTCATCATTTTTTTGGGCTTGGACACTGATGATAACATGGAAAAGACCATGGATGAGGAGGGTGTGTACCTCAGTCTCTTCATAGTAGAGTGCTTCAGTTCAACCAGTTGTAGATATTGGTGTTGCTCTTGTTTACATAATCCCATCTTGACGAGGCAGTTATGACATCCTGCTAGTAATTCTTTTTACGCAAAACATATTGAGTGTTTGCTGAGCAAAGGCGGTGTACCAAAAATAGTTGGAGTTAGCAGAAGTTTGACACAAGTCATAGCACACTAGTACTGTATCACCAGCACCACAATGCACCAGAGGCAAATCGCACCTCAGGCACAATGCACTAGAAGAAAGTTGCACCACAACAGCAACAATTGCATTTCCATTAGATTGATTCCGATGTATCATGACCTTCAAAAACCACCACCTGAGAGCACATTTTTTTTAAATATGTATTTATAACTTGTTTTAGGTATTTATAGTGGTGATGACTTTGATGAGAACAAGGAAAATGCATCACTAAATATTCATAATGCTGTTCTAAGTGGAGATTGTGCCAAGATTTTGTCTTTGCTTGAAGAAGGGTGTGATATTGATGCAGATAATGGTAACAATGAAACACCCCTTCTCTCAGCTATTAATCATGAACAGTACAACGTGGTAAAGTTATTGTTAAGTCACGATGCTCTTGTAATTAAGGAGGGCTTTGACGATGCACTGCTATTAGCTACAGCTAAAGCTGATGAAGAAGCTGTACAGGTGAACAACAAAATGCAAAAAATGCTCCCAGCATTATTTTTTTCTAATACCATGCTCTATTGGTTGTCAGAATGAGAGAATCTTGCACCATTTCGATGACATTTTGATAAACTATGCTTTATTTCACAGATTCTACTTGACAATGATTGCAACCCTAGTTATTCTGACTCTTGGAATGAATGGACACCCCTGCATGAAGCCTGTCACAAAGGATTAATATCAATACTTCAAAAATTTGTGAGAATATGTGATTTGGATGCAAGAAATGAAGAGGGAGCAACACCAGTGTATATTACGTGTCAGTATGGTCAAAAAGAGTGTCTGCAGTTGTTGTTGAACCATAATGCTGATGCAAGCATTGCTGTGGATTCAGCAGACACACCATTACATATAGCTTGTCAGGAGGGGCATAGTGATTGTGTTGCAGTCTTGTTGAATCATGGTAGGAGAATGTAATTTCTGGTTATTTCCATGTTTCGCCATGAATTATTATAGCAATCCCGTTTTCGTTTGTGTGTTTGATGAGAGTATGCACAGAAGTAGAAGAAAATCCAAACGATGCGTAATTGGTGCGCGAAACACTTGATCATTGCCTAACATTAGTTGGGTCTGTCAGTATTAGATAATGCAGATATTTTCTGTCAAGCTTTTTTATGCGTCGTGTGAAGCGCAGTGCCTCCACGTTGGATATCGCGTTAATGCGACCACCTCGTCAATGCGACAAATTTTTTTGTTCGACGCTGATATGGTGGTCGTTCTGCCAATCATTCTCAGTTGGTGAGTGAGTGTCTCTTTCACCAGGTGTAGAAATTGATTCTGAAAGTCATGCAGGCAGGACGCCTTTGGCTGCAGCATGTATTAATGATAACTACGACTGCGCACAGTTACTGCTCGAAAACCATGCATCGTTGGAAAGCGATGATTCACCTATCCATTTAGCAGCGCGCCATACGTCTTGTTTGTGTCTCAGTTTGTTGATTGAAAATGGTGCTTCTGTCAACAGCATTAGCAATGGAAGAACTCCGCTGTACGAAGCGGTTAGTCACGGCAACCTACAAGGATGTAAAATGTTGCTCTCGAAAGGTACCGACTGTTTATGAAGTTTAGTCTACAGTCGCACCGAATATCCTTCTAAATAGTTAACAGTGAAAGCTTTTTTGTACTTATTTTAAGGAGCTGATCCGAATTGTATTTGCGAAAATGAGTTGCTGACATCGTTGTATCAAACTCCTCTAATGGTAGCTGCTAGTGAGAAAGAGTTGGACTGCGTAGAAATTATTAAAGAACTCGTTTCATATAATGCTGACGTGAACCAAACAACATTTACTTCCCCACTCATTTTAGCAGCAAGATTTGCCAACTATAGAGCCTTCAACCAGCTTCTCAACTACGATGTTGATATCAACTACGTTGATAAACAGGGAAACTCCGCCTTGTCTTTACTATGTGTTACAACTATTTATTCAGATGACCGTAGCGCATCAGAACTATTTGAATGTTGCAGGAATCTTTTGATCAAAGGTGCTAGCATTACACTGCTTATTCCTGAGGATGAAAATTCATTCAGATGGGATGGTACATATCTTCGTTGTTTTCCTGAGCTTATGCCACTTCTGTTGGAGTTTTCAACTTGTAGACAAGAGCTCCACTTCTTATCCGAAATTGCAGACAGGATTTTAGATGAACAGCAATGGGAACTGCTGTATAACTTTATATGTCGTCCCAGAAAGTTGAAGCATCTCTGTCGTATTAAGATTAGATGTGTTCTCGGCGTGGAGAGATTGAAAAAAATTGAAGTTCTTCCTATACCTACCCCAATGAAGAAATATCTTCAACACAGTGAAAAAATGACTTTTTGATGAGTAGCTTCATAAAAATCTTATTCATTAACACAAGCAGTCCAAAAGACAAAGACCAGATCGTAAGACCCTGTTCACATGAATCCGGGACAAAATGTTGTTCCGAGTCAACTCTTTACTCCGAGACAAAAATTGTCTCGGTACGTTTACAAAACAATGGTGCTGTTCAAGTTGTCCCGGGGCAAGATCCGACCTGCGTGACTCGCCTCTACAGACAGGGACACTCGCTTGGCCAGGACAACATTTTGTCCCGGGTTCATGTGAACAAGGTCTAAGAAAACTACGCGATGATTTGTTGACATCTTGCCCCAGGTGTAGCAATATATTCGATGCACAGTGGAAAGCTGTGCGGCTCGTGTTTGGTTAATGAACGGGGAAACCATGGCCATACTGGCCTATACATTGATGTGCATTATACTATACACTAAACCTGATGTCTAATAATAATAAAGAAATTATGTACAAGCGTTTGACATAATTAATAAATCGTGTTAAAGAAGGTCGAGAATTTTTTTATATTCTTCACACATGTATCACAGCACGTCAACCTTATCTCATGCTAAGCTTATGTACGGCTTACGGGAAACTTTATCCAGGCTTAAGTTTGGTTTGTTGCTCCCACGGAAGTCGCGCAAAAGATATTTGACGTAACGAGCGGATTTCCATTCGGTGCAAAATATCGAGCGATCGACATTTTGCGATCACTTTCTTTTGAGAGGTGTCCTTTGAACCACATCTAATGAGATACGTTTCGCTTGATAGCTGATAATTCAAAAGAAAGCTATCGCAGAATGTTGATCGCGCGGGAATGGAACCGCGTTAATAGAGGGCGTCGAACGTTTTCAGTCTGAATTGATAAATGAACTATGAAAAACCAGGGCCGGTTGTACGAAGCGCTCGATTTGAGAGATATATATGATACTATGAAGTGTTTTGAATTCTGGCTAATCTACCGTTCAACCTAAACGGGCTTCGTACAACCGGCCGCTGACCCCTGGCACTGGCGTGGGGCGATCATGGTGAAGACGGTATTTCAGAATCTCTCCGGCCGCTGAGTTCTGGCCTGGATCAAACTGCGTGTCAAACGAAAATGAGAGCACCATGGGCACCATGGGTATTTCATCTTCGTGCCAAGATCAGAGAAACCCAATGAACTCCATAACTTTTTCACATCAAAAATTTAAGAGTAAAAATTATTCAAAATTTATAGTAAAATTGATTATTAAAAACAGATGATGTTAAAAAGCTACTGATTTCACTGGAGCAACTCGTAAGCATGACTCGTATCCCGAAAAGCGAAAGCCATACAGTTATTTTATTTTACCAAATCCACGAACTTGTTCGACTAAAAATAATTGTTACAACAATCAAAACTACAAACAAGTTTTTTACTTGAGCGATAAATTAACATTGTACAATAAATATTCATGCAGTTTACCACATATACATATAAACATTCTCAATTAATGTTTAAAAAGTCAATACAAATTAAAGGCAATACTGCCCATTGACTTTAGCAACGAGGCTTGAAAGCCATAGTAAGGCATGGCTACATCAATTAAGACTCAATTGAAAGAAGTGTTATCTCATAGCCACAGATGTGGAACTTGTTTGAGAATCTCGTGATGACAGTGGCGATCTAGAGCTCGTAGAAGCATCTTTTACTCGTCTGTTCAAAGTGAAAGCTATATCTTTAAATAATGATCCAGCTTTCTTAGCAAGGCACTTGGCTTCTTTCTTACTCTTACACTTCAGTACATGACATTGGACAATATCAGCTGTTCGACCAAACTGATAAGTGAAGAAAAATATCTTCGGATTCTGTTCATAAACTCCACAAAACTGGATACGTCGTGTTCTGAACACAAGACTAGCCATCTCATCTTCAACACTGCTCTCACCGGGTTTCATAAAACAATTCTCATTCGAGAGAATAAAATGTCCTTTAAGTGGGTTCACTTGTTTCGAATTTCGAATTTCCCGACACAACGAGTCTACAAAGCTACACATATCTTTCAATCCAGGCTTCTCCAATTCTCCCTGGCCAAGATATTTCACAGAAAACATGTTGTCATCATCACAACCCTTTGATTTCAAAAGTCTCGCACAACGTAGTGAAAGAGCTTGCATAGTGGTGCACATCCAATCGTCCAAATATTGTAAGACTTCCTATGATACTAACAGTGATAATCGGAGCTCTTATAATAATCCCTACAATTCTTGATTGATGATTGAGTTGGACGATTGAGTTTGACGTTATTGAGCCATTACATCAGGGAAGGCCGATTAGCAACTTTATTTATCTCACTTTACATCACACTTCCACCACGAGTTTACACAAGATATTTCGTCACCAGCACTTAATCCAACCTGATCTACATACAGTCGTTTCAAACGGAAGGTCATCTAAGCCAAGTCTGAAGTAGGCGTGCTATTTCAAATGACCTCATTAATTAACATTGAAATTCCAAAGATAAACAGTCTTGATGAAATTTGGACAAAGAAACTTGAACAACGCAACAACTGCACCCAAGTAGAAAGTCCTGTGAACAATATAGGTTCACCAAACGTATTCCCATAATTTCAGGAAAACTACCTCTTTGAAAAGGTGTGAAAATGAAAGGTATCATGAAGCAATTAAACGTGGGAGGCGTACAACGATACTGCATCTATTCATGTAATTACGTTTTCCCATAGGTTGACCATTTTAGTACTTCACTAAAAGATTTAACTCAATCATTAATTCATTGTTACAAAGATGCTAATACGAATATTCAACAAGGATGAATCGTAATCGGAATTACTAATGTGTATACATTTTAAGTGACTAGCATCGCAATGGTACAGTTAAGTTACACTGAGGAAAGTTATCATAAAGGTCACTATACCAGTATAAAATTTACTTCAACAGCTTTGCTAATTAATCAATGATGTCTGAATGAGTTAACAAAATCTTGATCAAAATGAATGAACAAGGTCAAAGTGTTAAAAAGTACATTATTCAGTTTTTCGGGAGACAACTTTGATGATAAGTGTTTTTAATGCACCAGTAACTTTCCTCACGTTGACAGAAATAAATCAAAATCATTCGCTATTAATAGATAGTCATTTATACATTGTGGTATCAAAGAGACTGCATTGAAGGGTTGGGTTTTAGTACGCTTGATGTGATGTAATTTAGACGTCTTTTATATAGTCTGAGGTACTTAACCCTTCCTAATTGACTGAAAGAAAGTTTTTGATCTATTCCCACCCACATTCATACTATTCTGACCAAGTGTTTTGTATTCAAAATTGAGGAAAAGCCGGATACATCATGTCATCATAATCGAACAGCACAAAAAAGGATTGCGGTATATGTTAACCCTCCTGGTTATCTTTCCAAAAAGGTGTTTCTGTATCTTACTGCAAAAATGAGATGGCTTGGAGCCCTGCCATTCGTCAAAAGAATGATCATTTAGAAGATAACAATAGTTGTAAAAATTAGGTGTCGCCAAAGCTTTCTTTTACGTAGGTGTACGTAGGTGTACATAGCCGATTGGAATTAATATCCTCACCAGACATGAAGCGTTTTCCGCTTCCCTCCCTTGGGTAGAAGTTAAAACTTTGCGAGCTTTCTAACACACAAAGCTCGTCAGTTACCGTATTTACTCGTTTGAGCGCCACCCTCGATTGAGCACCTCCCCCGAATAAGCGCCGCATTAGAGAGCAAAAATATTTAAAGAGCGCCGCCCCCGAATGAGCGCCGC
>JAODVQ020219068.1:0-13750 GCA_025400075.2 Phenganax stokvisi
AATGCACTGAAACCAACCAATCACAGTCGAGTAACATTTTCTTGTATATTATTATCATTAAAACAGCTTGTCACTACCTCATGTTTGCAAATTGTTTTCAAATCTGAATCAGATTTTAGCATCCACATTTTTATGTCGCATAATTCCTAGGTTAACCTCGACTCGTAAATATTGCTTTCCTTTTTCTGCACGTAAGGAGGTGGTAATTAAATGACCCGAACGAAAAAGATGGCGGCAAGTACTTTTTACCAGAATGCATTGCGTGCATCATGACATAAATCGCTAAAAAGATATGTCAAGAAAACCCCTGATGATGTGAAATTTCAAAACAACGAAGAAAATAATCTCCCGCCTAATGTCTGACTTTTAGAAGACCTCAATTCGCCGCCTATTTAAACGATTTCTGCCCGGAAAGCATTCTGGTAAAATGTACATCCGCCATCTTTTTCATTATGGTCAATTCGAAGGAAAAGTAATGTAGCTAAATCCTAGAGAAAGATAAACTCCCTTTGCCGAGTATTGACAAACAGCATCGCTTGCTGGTTTTAGGTAAATAATCTAATTATAAAATTTTCCTATATTTCTTTAAATATTTTTTGTCATGGTCGATTAAAATTACACCGGACGAAAGAACTTTAATTGCTTGTGACATTAAAGGCCACTGAACTGCTGAGTTCTCAGTTGTACTGCTTGTATCAAAATAATGGTCGGCGACGAATAGTTTGAAATTCAAACTGAGCCATGAATTTATCGTCAGTAGAAAATGAATTTACATCCCTATAGAAAGGTCGCAGGTCAAATAATTCAAATATCTCAAATATCTGAAAAGAAGGAATTACTTCTTATTGATAGACAATTGTGTAAGTTTACAATTTTCATATCCGGTTCTTTGATATTATCAACACTAATTCCATACATGGTAACTAAGTTGCAACTTTTTTCATTGTAATGAAGTTGTAGGTTCATGTTCCGTTCAGTTTGATAAAATCAGCAAGCCTAACCGCCTTCAGATCACAGGATATCCGGTTCACAGTATCTCGCAATTGTGTTATAGCTTTGGTATTTATCTTGTATTTGAAGTTTGCTTTGAGTTAAAAAGACGAGATAAATGAGTCAGCTTCACAACAGCAGACGGTGGTCACCTTGCATTTATCATGAGAAAACGAATGCTGATTCGTTTCTCTATAACGTGTAGTAGCCTTGTGCGTGGTGAAAAATGCATACAAGATAGTACAAGTTTCTTTGATAGTACAAATTTCCACGTTTAACACCAGGAAATATTTCGATATACACTAAATGTTCACGATAAATCTATTATGAAAACAGTATTGAAATATTTTGATCATAGGCTATCTATTACTTCCGATACTCACATATATGTGTAAATATATCATAAACGTGAATGGTAAATTGCTAGAAGTTCTTATGTGCCTGTAAAGGTGTTTTTGTGAAAAAAATATTATTATAAGCAAGTGAGAGTAAGTTTGATTTGCTTGCTCTTTTTAGGTTATAAACATCTTAGTTTGACCATAATTCACTGTCTCGTGCGGCTTAGTGGTGAAACCCTACTGTTGCAGCTAAAGCATATAAACTTCCATGTGCATGTTCTGAAATTTCACAACGTTGCACATAAGGGGCAGAGTAGAATGGTTGATTTATACAAATATGGTGCCCTGGAAAGGCATAAGTTATAGAATATGCAACTAACTAACCTGCATCCACGGATGAACTGCGAAAAGGGAAGTGAACTAGCCATGTTTTTGTCGCCGTTTCATTTCAGTAAAAAAAAACTTTAAGCGAAAGATTTGGGTCTTGCAATCGTGGCTTCTAGCATGTCGATGTTGTGTAGGAAGGCGTCTAATGAGATAATTTAATCTTAATTTATGGAAGGAACGCCTTGTTTACCCAACCAACAGGCTCCCGTACTTCCTGGACGTTTCGTCTGTATGCGACTTTACTTCCCATTCTGCAACGGACTTTACTTCCCATTGGCCAGATAGAGTAGCATAAAACCTCAGATTAACGGTCTATAGACATTGGTCACTCGGCACGCACCGCGAGCATGTTTTTTTCATGCAAAAATATGCAGTTTACTGGCTTACCGGCCAGTTCAGTATGTTTATTGGCGAAATAAGCAATTAACTGGCTAGAGTAATGGCGGACAACATGCGCAGTGCGACATGCGCGGGCACAAAAACTTCATGGTTTCCCACACAAGTGACCATTCTGTACAGATCTATATTCTGTGATAGAACTAGACTAAACAAACTATATGTGTTTTTGCTGGATAGCAGAATTGGATGGCACACCATATAGTGGTCAAATTGCAGTTGTCATAAGAAAATGATATCAACGAGATATTTTCATGACACGTGTTGTAGTCTTGTATGTAATGAAAAAAAATAAGCAAGTGAGAATGAGTTTGATTTGCTGCTCTTATAAGAGTGTAAACTTTTGAAGCTGACCACCATTTGTTGTCCTGTAAAGCTTACTGCTACTGATAACTCTAGGCACAGATGAGAGACTAACAGATGTCCGACTGCCCTAAAATAGCGTAAGTCGATTTTCCTGCGATTTCAATGGCCATTAAACTAGCAAGTGCCCTACAGAAAGGCATTCACCCCCCTGAACAAATTATTTTGAAAATGGCACCCGGGGGTGACGGTCTCTTTTTAGGGCACTTGGTAGATTAATGGCGGCCACTTACGCCAAAATCATAGGCTTGAAGACTAAGTCGGACATCTGTTAGTCTCTAATCTGTGCTCTTGATGTGGTAGTTTAGTATGTGTTCAAAAATACGCTTAATATGGTGTTTAATTCAGAATAAGATTCTCAAACTCACCAATAATTTATACAAGAAACATGAAGAGATTCGTAGTCTTAATGCTACGGTAATAGATCTTTAAAACTTTCTCGTTGATCGTTTCTTCAATGGAACTCACCGTTTATTGCATTTTACCCAATGATCTCATTTTATGTGATTGCTTTGGTACAAAAAATATGTCTCTCTTTCATGTGAGACCAATTACATATTTACAATTAATTCCATTGTGTACGAAACATGAGGAAATGAATTACCTGGAAACGAGGCCATTGAGTACATTTCAATAAAGAGTAAGGTCTGGCACAAGTTCGTTTGAGAAGCAGTACAATAAACTCGAAAGTCGTTTATTATCAGTGTATAAAACACCTCAGAGTGTTCATAAAAACCCGAAAAGTGCCTCCTTTTTCGTTTAATATATTATATAATTACTCGCTTTTGCTTGCTTTATAATAATTTGACTAGTGCTCGTTGTGCGAATAAAATGTTATAGTATACTTCAAAGGATTCGTATTTGAGACATCTTGTATTCGTTCGTAAGAAAAGTTCAGCGGATTTACATAGTAAATTTTGCGTACTAATTGACAGATCAGACCGGCAGCTTTGTTCATTGAGAGAGCCCCCTTGCCGCATCACACAGAGAACTTCTGCAGCTAGAGCCCGCGATTCTTTTTTGCAAACGTCGTGGGCCACGATGTCGTTACCAGGTTTCACCAATGCAATATATCTCCATTATTCTGACAGGCTGTGTTCTCGCCACCAACGGCAAAGTCCATTGTTTCCGATATATTCAAGTCATCTAAGACATCACTGTTTGATAACTCTGCTTGCATTTCATCCAGACTTTGAGCTGTGCTACTATCACTTGACAACGATGACTCTGATGAGCTCACTACTCTCGAACGATAATCGTCGATAAATTCCGCTTGCTGCCGATGATTTGCGAGTATATGCTGATCTTGTTCCCACATATTCCGATCGATCTGCGGCATTGCCCAAGCATCATCTGGCATTTCCTCATTTTTTTCCGATATCTTCCGATCGTTTTCCGACACTAGCCGATGATATTGCGACATTTGACAATTGTTCTGAGATATATTTCGGGTTGCTCCGCAATAGTCTGGCATTTCTTCGCAATAGTTCGCTAGTCTGTCACTGCAGTTTTCCGTCTTTACATTAAAATCTGTGAAACTGCTTTTGCTTGATCCGGGGGGTGATGAACTTGCTTTACCAGTAGGGGTGTTCATTTCTTCATCACATTTTTCAGTCTCATATGGTATCGATAAGAACTGATACACTCCTTTGTGTCCTTTTACCTAGAAAACGACACATTGGTAACTTGTAATGCACATTTGGACAATACTGAATATTCTGCAGTCAAATATCTCTAACGTGTCTGCTCCTAATACGGACACGTCTTTAGAACAGAGACATCCCTAATATAGACATCTCCCTAATTTGGACAGGTTCCCGACAAACGTATTTCCTTTTACTATACGGATATTTTTTGTCTCATACATGCGCGTTTTAGAAAAATGCTCGTTTGTGTCTTGATTTTGTGTCATTCTTTTTGAACTAGGGTCTTTCAAAGAACATTATCAAACTTCGACTGACTCCCATGTGCGAAATATTGATGTACAGGGTGTAATTTTTGCACAGACCTAAAGCAGAACCTATTTCTTAGTGATTCTAGCTGTCCGATGTCACTATTTACTTAGTTTAAGATCTGTTTTGAAGTAGTTAATCATTTGATTTTATTCTGTTTCGTAGGCGCTTCGTAACTAAATTACTTGGCGTCGAAGCAAGACTTATGAACGATGTTTCGACAATTGACGATGAGAAAAGATATGGCGAACGTGGAGGTACGCAGTAGTTGTGTAATTTCTTATAATTATGCAATGTTTCACTTTGCACTATTGTTATGGGAAGGGATGGGAGGGGAAGGAAAGAGACGGGAAGAGAGGAAAATTAAGATTCATACGAGTCATACATATTGTGATGCGTAGTGTAAACTTTTCGGGGACTGTTAGAGCCTCCACGGACGAGCGGTTTTGTTATCGCCAACTATTTGTTTTCGACTACTAAAAGTTGTCGAGAACTAATTAGAGCAATTCGTAGCAGTCCACACGAGTCAAAATTTAGCTTGTCGCTCACAAATAGTTGTCGACAAGTAACGAATTTCCCTCGGAAAAATGAGAAACTTGTTAGTTGTCGACAACAAAAGATCGACAGTTTAGCTGTTGGCGACTAACTTCACAGACGTCAATTTTTAGTCATCAACAACAAATAATTGTCGACAACCAACCGCTCGTCTGTGGATTCTCTTAACAGTTATTTTTCGTTCATAGTTGTATTAAGGTAAAGGGAAAATGTATAAGCAAATCGGACCCTTCTTAATACAATAGTTTTTCTTGTGCTTTTTCACAGAGATTATTTTAAAATTGTAATGCGTCTCAAAGCGCGCCAAATTGGTTATAGACATTACTATTCGATCCATTTGTCCACCAAAATCATTTTCAGATCGTTATACGTTTCAAAAAACGTGAAAACTTTACAACTGTGGTAGAATTGGGCTTTGAGAATCATAAGAAGCCGTCTTTCGCTTTTCCTTAAATTTTAGAAAAATGATAATTTTAGACCTTCTAAATTTTATTATTTCAATATCAACGAGTCATATAAGCTTCCTATTAATACCACATTAGGGTTCAGGTAATCAATTCACTATGAAAAAATACAAGCTTTTGTGATATTTACAAATTTGAAATTTTTGCTCTTGCTCAAACAACCTTTTTTCAGATCATAAAAACATGTTTTAAAAACTGTGTTAGAATGTTGGGTCCCCTTCGCGAAAATTTTTCATAATTTCCATCTGTGTCCGAAACCATCCCTCCTTTCTCTCAGATACCTCCAATCGAGTATGCAGATTGGATTAGAATCTGAATGAAGGAAGGTGTATTTCGAATCAACCGGTTATAACTTTAAGCAGTCGAACCTTTCGAAGTATTTTCGTTTTGTAGTAATATCGGAGTGCTCGGAGTAATTTTTTATCATCCATCGTTGGTCTGTTCTTTACCGTGCCCCATAAATGCGCGATTTCGTGTGCATTGTTGATTTTGAATTCTTTGATGTCCTTATTCGTCCACATGATAAGCGAATAGCATTCTGGGTCTTGTAGCAAGCCATATAGAAATTCCCAGAGGTACACTGTATATTTTCCGCTTTGCCAAGGCTTTCTTACTTTCGCTAAAGTTGAAAGAAATGGATTTTTATGAAGAGTAGCGGCATATACTGTAATTCTGATTTTTGTACAAAAACTGCATATTTACATTTCCCATGTTCTGGTATAGATGTTTTTGTAATTCCATATGAAAAATTCATGATTGAACACGATAAAATGCACAGTTTACATTTTAGCAAATTACATAAAAAAACAAAAAGGATAGCAGTACTATATTTCTATGAACATTGTTTAACAAATACATGTAGTTTACATTTTGTTAAAACACAAAAGTAGCTTTAAGTGCTACCAATTTTTACCTGCCTGTAAGTCACATAATTTTAATTTATTTAAGTGTACTTTAGGATTATAATGTACGAGAAATATTTAACCAAGCATTCTTTCTTGATAGCCTCAAAGTATAATGTCAGTAAGACAATTTAGATTATATACAATACATAATTAATTGGTTCAACTTATAGATTAAATATGACTTACTATTAACCATATCCGGCATATTTTTTCAAAATTTGGTGTACACGACTCTACTCTGTTAGCTTGGTGGTTCTCTCTTCCAACGCACTGATAGTGTTTGCCAACGTTAGTTTAGGTGGAGCTTCTCCCAGACAAAATGTCATCCAATCTCAAGTGTGTGATTGGGTTTATTGTACTATTAGGTCCACTAAAATCTATACCTTACTATATATTCATAGTTTCTTTGACGTATTTATTGACGTTATCATGTAGTACCCACGTTTCGTGGGCGTTATTACAAGGTGTGGACGTGTTTCCAAGACTACCTGTTTTTAAAGTGATATTATTTGTTACAGGAGTGCATGACTATGCTACTTTCTAAGCGCAATTTCTTTTGTTGTGGTATTTTTGATAGTAACACGAATGAGAGTAACAATGCCTGTGTATATTGTGGAATGAAAGAGCTTTAGATTTCAGTGCGAGATTAAGACTCAGCATAATATATTTTTAAACAAAATAAGTATTTTTAAACAACATATGTTTCAACCACAATGTAGATCGAAATTAGAATGCGTCTTAACCGCAACGGTTGTCATTTTTAAGACGTTTTGATCTAAATCAAGAGCTTTAGAAATGAATATAACAAGTACGACTCCGTCTGCGAAATTTGTTGTTGAAAATCGGGCGCTGTAAGCTGGTTCTCGTCTTGTTTTTTTGTTTGTTTTGACAAGACAGAAAGCTTTAGATTTGAGTACAAATGCAACTAAGATATTTTGTCCTTTAAAATTATAAGCTCGTTGTTGTCTTGTTTGGGCATCATATCCTCTTCAAAACAAAGCCTGGGAATATTTTGATATAAGTAAAATATACAAACTACTCATATGTAGCAACTGCATGTAAAACTTTGTAGAAGAGAAGAAACTCTGTCTTGTATACTTCCACACTTTATGCGAAGTCTGTAGCTCTGTAGATTGTTAGTTTGGTATCTTCAGTAATCTAACTGTTATGAAAAATTTACCAGAGCAGAATTTGAATATCATGCAGTGGTGCACAGCAAGGAATTAAAATATGATAACAAACAGGCATGCGACTAACCGGATAATATTTGTTCAAGTGCTGACGTAATTTGTGAAACTCTTACAGGAAACAGTAGCTATTATTGCTTTTACGAGATCAAACACAAGTGCTTTTAGTTGCCTTTTTCACTTTTTTTGTGTCGAATAAATTTGACAAACAAGTTGAAATAATTTGTATATCGAAAAAAGTTACTTAACTTAATGATATTTTAATAAAACACAAAACAATGGACACCCCATAATTAGTAAACATTTTGTTCTAAACGTTTCGACAAGTGATACATGTCATCATCCACAGAATACTGAAAACTTTTCAAAAATTAACTGTATATAAGCTTGCGAACCGCAAAGTTTGCTTGCATGATTTAACGGAAAATTGCCATTTATGACATTTGCAACACGAACATTTCATTGCAATTTGCGGTGATATGCAGTGAAAAGGAAGTGGAGGTTTGGTGAAAAGCTCAACGTTACTTATTACATTCCAATATATCGTAACTGTGTAGGGTTTATACATGTACACAGTTTTGACATGCGTTTATGTTTGCATGCACGTAAAACTTTTTTGAGAAGAACCACACTGCATGTCTGCTAGACCGTTGTCTCGGTGATTTAATTTTGTTCCAACTGACAGTTTGAATGTGCTTGAAATATCGTCTAATCGTTGTAATGTTCTACATCATCTAACGACGAATTGACTTAAGAATAGATGTATAAAGTTACCTCCATGTTCCACCCTGCCAAATCTTTTTGAATAATCTCTTTGTTTTTTTTCTCTTATAGTATTAAAAGTCTTACATCAATGTTGTTTTTTTTCTTTTGTTAGGTTCTGTAATACTTTCTTCGTGCGTAGATACTATTAATCACTCGATGTATTTTGCATGTTACTATTTTTAAAAGATTTTTATCAAAACATAATTAAAAAGATTATGACGTGTTTTACATGAGATTCACCTTGTACATTTACGTTTTTTGAAGATTGAAAGAGGAAAAGGATATCTATGAACACTTGACTACAATATTGATTCAATTCTTCATATCTTTATATAGTGTAGATGAATTTCCTCCATATACTCTATAAATATCATGTATATGTCTAGACTTTTTAATTTAAAATTAAATTTTTAGCCAATCTGCTACACAAGCTCATATTCATAAAGCATTAAACATCATAATTGGACAAGTCATCAAATTATATATTAGTTAAAGTGTATAGCAGAGAAGAGTTAAATATAGTACTAGATTACTCTTCTGATATTATGCTCCTCTCTTCCACTGTAGATTAACTTAAAATGGTAAAAGTACCTCGACTAATTTTTGCTTTGATATTTAAAGAATTGATTGCATGAACTTGTTGACAATCTGCATGGTTGTATTGGTATCTTGCTCTATCTTTGAAGTCTAAGATTATATCAAAATATAGCCTGTAAACACATACAGATTATGGAGCTTGAGAAACTCTCATGTTTTTCGCTGTTGCATGCGCTCCTATACACAATTTTTGAAAGCAAAAAGGTAACTATTTAAGGTTGTTATTGTTGTTGTGATACCTTTTGACATAGCTTCTTTCATGTATCATACCCTATTTTATGTTCTATATTTTGCATGTTTCAAGACATTGACTAAAGATTAATTTACTCCTATACATTTCCATGCATTGGCCTTTGTTACCATTAATTTAAAGTAATAATACCTGTAGGATTGTTTTTAATTTATAACATTTGGAAAATATCAAATTTTCAGAAATGTTTCACTAGCTTTTAGTTTTACAACTTCGTATTGCTTTGAAAACGTAAACTGGGGGTTTGCTGTTGTAGGTTTCTGTGCTCATTCACGTTTGTGTAGTTTTTTTGCATTAAGTTGTGATTTTGACAAGTTTAGTAAAAAAAAATAAAATGCATTGATGCTTCAAAGAGTTTGGTGTATGAAATGTGCATTAAAAAGTCTTATTTTAATTGTATTTAAAAGCAGGCAAATATAGGCATTTTGTGATAGATTTTAGTTTCATGTATCATTGTTTTAAATGGATGCATGTATTTTACTCCTCAGTTGCATTGCAAAGTACAGTATACATTACACCATATGCTGTAGAAGTATAATAGTTAAATGATACTCATCGATACTACACGCAAAAAGCATAACTATTGCGTTAAAATTACTTACTTTTTGTGTGCGTTGTCTCAGCTTTCGTTGTTTTTGCTTCTGCCATATCGTTCGTTTTCGTGGACAAGATTGTTCTAACCTTACCGTAGAACGAGTACCGATTTTATAATGGCGGCGTAACACTACCGCTTTGAATTCAAATTTATTCAAGTGCGTCTACTGACGTATACATTTAGGATATCCGCGTAAAGTATGTCACTATGTGAGGAAAGACGGAAGTGTATGATCGAGGTACTTTTTCCGAAACTTTCAGCCATTTTTTGGAGAAACATATAAAGCAGTAGCCATGCCCGCCCGACAATTCGTCCATGCTGCGCTCTGTTGGAAATTAATAGTTTTGATCGTCCATGAACCTGGAAATATATGCATTGTATGACGAAATTGTCTTGCTGTCTGATGCAAGTTCCATCTTTTTGGAATTGCTATTAAGAAATGTCTTCCTCAAGTGAATTATGAAATACTGACTGGGCAAGAAGCTACAATTCACAACCCAACGTTTCAATACTCCATTCTAACGCCTTCATCGCACGTTATCCCCCGCTGGTTTAGTAACATAATTGTTACTTTTACAAGAAATTATAATTCACAACACAACGTTTCGACATTCCAACTGATCTAGTGTCTTTATCACACACTATCACTACTGTGGTTTAGTAAAATGAGTGTAGGATTTACAAAAAGTTATAATTCACAACTCAACGTTTTAATGCTTCAATGTGAACTAATTATTGTGCACGCGTCTTTGTTGAATATATGATTGTAACAATTGTGAATATAGTGAAAAAACTGCGTTTGTGGAAGTCCAAATCTTGATATAAAATTGTAGGAGTAATACTTTTAAATGTTTGCGCTGTTATTGACGTTTGTTGCAGAGTTTTACGTCATTGAAGCCATATTGGAACTCGTTGATGAACGGCAAATTTTCGGGGGTTTTTTTCAATCAAAGCAAAAAATGCAGGCACGTCAATTCCTCTAACTGTGAAAAATATTTTTTAAACACAGTGAGGAAAAAATTAGACTGTTTTTCAATACGCCAACGTTGTCAAGCAGAAAGTTAAGATGCACTACGTTGACATAATTCTGGCAAACATTTCTCCACTGTAACATTAAGAAGCAGTTTGCAAACGACTCTAGTCAACTCGACGCTCCGCCATATTGTATCGAGTGAACTGCTCTCAATAATTATAACATCGCATGGTCAATGTATTTAGCAGTGTGTTCAGTTACATATATGGTAAGCATCATGGATGAATATAGATTTTCTGGTATGCTGTTATGAGAAGAGAGCGAAAATGCAATATAGTCATGTGAATGCAACCGAACGCCTACAATGTTGCCAAGTTTGTCAACGTTTATTCTTGACTTTGAAAGCTTCTTACAGAGGAGCATGTTTTTCTAGGACATATATTCTCTAACAAGTTTTATTTCTTCTTCTGGATATGAGTACTTGTCAAGTTTTTTCATGGCAAATGTACTTCTTCAAAAGGTACCAGCCTGGTCTTTCAACAATTGCAGTTGTCGCAGAAAATCTCGGCAAAGCACAAAACCTGTTCATCTATACAGTTGAACAAATAAGACTAGGCAACTTTTTGAAAAACTGTTCGCTGATATTTGGTAGTCTAGCGGTCTGTGATTATGTTGTGCTCGCTTTTATATGGAATGTTCTATAAAACAAGATTGTTAAAAATTTGGCCAAAAAAAAACTTGATTTAGCTACGTACACGCCAGCACCTGGCAAATTTGTCTTATCATAGAAAACTTTGAATAGCAATCCTTGCTACCCAATCGTATCCTTGCTTTAAGAGGTTAAAGAACAGTGCGTTATGTTCTTCCAACACAAAAAGATATTGGTTGAACCAATGAAATTAAGCCATTTTATGTTACTTAATGTTTATGGCTTATAGTAAATTACGCTTAAAATTTATTGATTAAGGATCTCGTTACTGTCACGTGCTTTTTGTTTTCAAGCCAAAGCAATCAATGCAAACCAGCACACGCATGTCTAAATTAAACTTCCAGTAGTAAGTGAAGTTTATTCTGGGGGAGGAGGAAGACAGTTAAATTAGCCATTTCAAAAACTGCGATGCACTAGAAGCGGGTTTCAACTCGTGAAAAAATTTAAAAACTACCCCCAAGAAGCTTACGATTTATAATATATCCATCCAAATGTGGTCAAAATTTGTACAATTACTAAAAGAAGGTTTATTTTAATTTTTTTTTCACTTTTTTAAACATTCGCCTGCAGTGGATTAGTAGTTTTACAGTGGCTAATAAATAACATTTGTATTGGTTCATTAATGTCCTAAATTTTCGCTAGAAATTACAAAAGTCTCCGAAACGCTGCAATATCGTTTATCTGTCATTACCTATCAAATTGCTACTGTATGCTGAGTAACTTTTAGCATAGAACAAGTGACTGTACAAAATGAGCTCTTTTGTAACTAGTTAGCGTCGCAAAGCAGCGAATGACGTCAAATTCAAAAGTTTTATACCCATATAA
Source organism: Phenganax stokvisi (assembly GCA_025400075.2). Classification (NCBI taxonomy): domain Eukaryota; kingdom Metazoa; phylum Cnidaria; class Anthozoa; order Malacalcyonacea; family Clavulariidae; genus Phenganax; species Phenganax stokvisi. Next base: position 12,252 of record JAODVQ020219068.1, read on the forward strand.
GTTGTAAGAGCAAGTAAACCAAACTTATTCTCTCTTGTTTACATGTTTTTCACCGCATACAAGACCACTGCATTTATAAGTTCACCATCATAAGTATCGTCTAATATTGTATAGTTTAAAGAGCTGATGTTTTTTTGTCAAATTGTAAAAGTATAAAGAAACTTCGTTTACTCTTTGTTTTATATTGACTTGCTTAACACCGTGCATTTTTATTTGTCTCATGGACAATACATGTAGCAATTGAATATTTGGCTCATCGTCTGTTTACCCCCGTACGAGTGGTCGTGTACTATGACTCATTGATTTCGATGCGAAAAAAAGGGCTATTACAATTGTTCCTAATTATATTGAGACAAAGAAAGCAGGGCAGTGGCTGTTACGTTGGTCAAACAAAGTTGAAGCCAGGCATAATATCCAGGAAACTTGTGAATATATGCCCCTCTGATGTATGGGCGAGTTTGGGGGAGTAGCTGCAATGGTCTGCCCTTAGGCAGAGCGAAAATAAGTTGCTCCATAACAACACTGTCCATACTGCAGAGGTTAGAAAATTTGAAGAGTATTGCCATGATTAGAGGAACTTTATACGCGAAGGTACGTATTTGCTCATTTCAAAGTCAGGGTTTCTCACAATCATAATTCAACGATGATACTTCACGGAATACACTGTTGATGAACATTGATTGGTAAAATCCTTCGTCTGTTGAAAATCATTTTCTGTTTCATTGTCAAGGCAGGATCTGAGACTAGCATCGCTGATGAATTATGACGTATGAATTTTGGGGAATATCGAGTGTAATTGTTCTTTGTTTGGTTTTGCGAAAGGAATGTATATGAGCAAATAATTTCATACAAAACGTAAGACAAGCAAGTGCTCTTTAAAGGCTCATTACACTATGATTTTGAAGGATGTAATAGAGTGGAATACTGATGATATACGTAAGTTGCATGTTATCGTTGGAAGTGGAATACTACGGTATTGTTGTGTCTGACATTCGCGTCAGTGAATCCACTCCATCACATCCCTTAAAATATTATGAAAAGGTCGCAATGCAAGTCACCAGTATAAACGGGGCCTTAACTTCACTACATTCGTCCGGAAGTCATTCTACGTAGTAGTCGAGCCAATCGCTCCTTGATGGTGGGCAAGTGTCAAAAAATGGGATAAAATTGTCCACGGAAGTCGATTCGCAGCAGGTTAAAATAGATTTAATAAAGTAACTGTTTGTTATGATGCGCGTAGTTGTATAATAGATACTTGAGCAGACTCTTTGAGTTTTATCAAGCAGCAGGAAACACTTATAATTTGAATGATATCGATTGTGAGAACAAGCTGTGAATTTGTATTGGTGTATGGAAAGAATAGGTTTAGATTGGTGTAGTCTGGTAGTAAAGACCTCAAGCAAGCATTGGTAGCCCAACTATGAATATGCCGTCTATACACTTATTTCAATAATATTTATCTTAAAAATCACTAAAAATAATGAAAACCTATCTCTGAC
>JAODVQ020219170.1:0-13746 GCA_025400075.2 Phenganax stokvisi
CAAAGAAATACGCTACGGTACGCTACGATACGGTTGAAGTGGAAACCGGCCTTAATGCATGACTCATTCAAGGAAAGAAACCTTTTCTGTATAGGCTGGAAGAAGTTACCTCTGAGCGACAGAAATGCGAAGCAACCTTGCGGCAAAAGTCGAGAGAAATTAACGAATTGACGAACAGCTTGTCAGAATCAAAAGACGAGAAGGAGAGGTTCGTGGAAGCAGCTGAGAAAAAAGCGAAAGATCTCAACGAATTGAAAGAAAGGTATATTTCATACATGGTAAAACTATGTTTAAAAAATCATCGGGTTGGTGAATGATATAGAAATCTCTCCGAGTCAGTATATTACAACCTTGAATTCTACTGGACGCTTTTGCAGCTATATATATGCATCTTTAAGGCCCGGTTTACGTTGTCAAAGTTTCTGTGATCAAAGTAGAAATTTCGGATAGGTAAATTCTAAGTTTTGAAGGATGTCCTAAAAATATTTAAGGGAACTAATCATTGCTCAACACCGAACTACTTCACTCGGATATTTCTTACAAATTTTTCAGAAAGTAGAATTTCCGTTTGAAAAATTCCTACTTGGATCACACCAGAAACTTTGATAGTGTAAACCGGCCTTAACGTGTTTTCGTGTGTTGAATTGAAGCTCGCTTTTCTCATATAACCAAGTTCTTACAAATATTTCCATAGGATGGGTGCTATTTTGTCGGAAAAAGAGACTTTAGACGATAGCTTGGCGACAAAAGATAAAAAGCTGGTAGATTTAGAAAACAGGTAAATATTTCTTAATTATTTATTTTACTTAAACTGTATTACTTTCTCGAAATTACAAATTTGGCTAACATTGTTTACTTCGTTGATACCCAATTCACAGCAATACATAACTTACATGCCTCGGCCACAATTGTTCTAGTAATCTAGTTTACCGATGAACAGAATACTACAAAAGTAACTTAGCATCAGTTAAGGCCAGTTCACACGGGCGATTTTTGCTGCGATTTTTCTCCTTTTAGTGGATGTGATCAAGTTGGTTGACTGGCTAGTGCATTAGCAAAATTGTTGGACCAGGTATACTCGCCAGTTATCCACTCTATCACATCGTTCAACACGAGAAAATCGCATCGAAAATCGCCCGTGTGAACTGGCCTTTACAGTCACGTAACAGAGTTATTCACTCCTGTAGATAATTCTAAAGCTTAGTAATCTTTGTCATATCCGTTGCTTCTGTAATTTAGAACAAGCGTAACTAGGCGTGTGGTTTATGTAAAGTTATGAATTGGGTCTAAACAAGTATTAGCCGAATTTGTCTATTGCCATTTTTCTTAAAGAGTTTCTTATTATTGTGTTCATTTGACGTCATACTTAGTCAAGATACCTTTGTCCATGAATTGTTTTTCATGCAGTCGGATTCTTTTCTTGAAATAAATTCCAATAATTCTCCGATAGATTTAGCGATACACCATCAGTCTTTTGATGTTTTGCTTTGGTATCTGTGTCTTTTAGATTGCAACGACTTCAAGAAGCAAATAAAGAGCTTGCAGAAACTTTAGAATCCCAACGAGAGAAAATATCAAGTCAAGAACTAAGGTACGTATACTGTATCTATCGTGGGCCAGGCCTTCGAAGCTGGATTACCGTTAACCCTGGGTTTTGAAACTTTCCAAACTATATCTGCTATTGATCCAGTTCAGACTTATGGAAAAATATCTCCAATTTTATATAAAGAAGCACTGAAAAAGTTGGCCTCAAACTTTTGCGTTAAACCAGAATTAAGCCATAGATTAAGCTACCCAGCTTATAAACAACTGGCCTCTGGGGTTTAAGCTCAGTGGAATAGACGATACTGTCTATATTAAAATAGCGTTTTAAGAGTTATGCAGCGCATATAGATGCTTAATTTTGCGGTCAGACAAAATAGCTTAGACATTTAAAGAAAAGGTATAGTTCGTTTTGGTGCTATTCAAAATAAAAGTTCTGGCCGTTTCGGTTAAGCTGCTTGTAAGTATCAGCGTTAAGAAAGTGTTTCTTGTGTCCTTGATGTATAGAGTGTCGGAGTTATTATCCGCAGCGAAAGATGACGAGAGAAGACATTCAGAAAGCATCCGTGAAAAAGACAGAAAACTTAAAGAATTTGAACGAAGGTTTGGGATGTCGATTGTTTCATACAAAAGTTTTGTATCAAAACGAACAAACAGAAAGACAGACGGGCAAGCGAACAAACAGACAAGAAAAAACAACTAACAGACCAAAGAAATAAGCAAAGACAGACTGACTGATTAACGGACCAACAGATAGAACTGAACTGCGTCTGCAACAAATGACTGAGGAACCTTTTTAACAGTAATGTCACAGATTAGAGACTAACAGATATCCGACTGCCTCAAAATCTCGTAAGTCAATTTTCATGGTGGCCATATTCCTAGCAAATGCCCTTACACAAAGCATTCACCCCCCGAACGAATGATTTTCATTATGGTGCCCGGGGGGTGACAGTCTGTTTAGGGCACTTGCTAGGAAAATGGCGGCGACCGACGCCAAAAATCATAGGCTTGAAGCCTACGTCGGATATCTGTTAGTCTCTAATCTGCGGTAATGCCGTCTGCTTTACCAGGATAAACCATTTGATCGAAGTTGAGAGCGATCTGGAAAGTTTAAACTATCAAATAAAGCAGAAAGATAGAAAAACTGACGGATATCTCAAAACAATTGAAGAAAAAGATCAGGAAATTGTCCTGCTTGAGAATAAGTACGTCATGTAACAATGAGTGTGTCTCTTCATTGAGTTTCGTAACTAAATATTTTGAAATATACAACGTATTCAAATGTTATTATACAGACTCGAAGATGCGAATAGCAGTAATAATAAGTTGCTATACAATCTTGAATTACGGGAGAAAAAAGTGGAGTCTTTGGAACAGAGGTAAGATGAGCTGATATCTAAAAACAGAGTTTTAAAAATATCTTAGTTGTCTATTCCTGTGTTCTGCAATCTGACCTCAACCGTTGATGACAGCTTGAAACGCCTTTGGTTGCCTCGACAGCTGATCTACGTCGTTTGCATTTCAGCCCCTAACTGCCTAGAAGGAAGATTAGCTCTTTCATCCAATTCTTTTATATACTTGTACTTAAAATGCCATATAGAGTCTGTTGTGAGAACTTTTCCCATCCCAAAACTCAGTGTAAATCAGCTACATGAAGTCCTTTTTAAACGCTACTTTCCAGTATAGGAACAACACGAAATTTTTTTTATGCTATTTGTCCCGACCGACGTATCGAGCTCAAGAGAAAAACAATATCTTCCCTTTTTGTGAATAATTTTCGTGAGTGAGCACTAACCTTTGGACCAGTGGCGGACACTTCACAAAAAATTGGGGGGGGGGGCCTGAGGCCAATTTTGAACATATTTACTAACAGAAAAATTGTGGCAAAATTTTTTGTTTGTCCAGTTACACATCTACTGTGTCATTTAAGTGCAAATATAATAACAAAATTCAAAAATTAGTATGGCAACTTTGTCAAAAGACTGTAATTTTTGTTATCTGGTACATTCTCTCCAAATTATTGAGGGGGCTCGAGCCCCCCCTGGCCTCCCCTAGTGTCCGCCACTGCTTTGGACCCGATTAACAAGACCACATTTTTTCTTAGATTGCAAATAGTGGAAAGCAAAGCAGAAAAACAAGAGAGCTATGAAGAAAAAGCGAAAAGAGACGTTTTGGAAACAAAAGATGACAAAATTTTGGAATTAGAAAGCCGGTAAATATGACTGAGCATCTAATTCGATATAACACGTTGACGCCACTTTTCGAAATGTCCTGTCAGCAAACGGTTCTGATTTTTTCCCATGCAGACATTAACAATATATGTTTGTTCGACATATTTTTTCAAAAAAAGTCTATTTTCAAATCATGCAAGCATGGCCTGAAAATGACTGAAATGTTGCGAATTGGGTGGACATAGGGGGAGGAGGGCTTTTATTCTTCTCCTTGAAATGTTTGGAATTTCGATTTATGTCACTCAAAATTTTTTGTTTTCATGATTTACAAAATATAAGCTTTCTATTTATGCCAAATAAAGTTTGATGTTATCCAATTCACCATGAAAAATTTCACGTTTTTGTGACGTTTAAAAAGGTTCAAACTTTCACCTTTGCTTTTTGGCGCAATTTTTCAAAACTCCAGTCCTGTTCCAAACCGTCCCAAATTCACCCAAGACATTACCAATCAATATATTGGCACAAAAAGTCGTTCTCAGATCGAAAAACATGTTTGAACAAAGGTGAAAGTTTTTTGTTTTGTCATTAGTATGCCCCTTTGACGAACTCCTAAATTCCAATTGTTTCCCAAACCGTCCTAAATATTTTCCAGGCATTAACAATCGACACACTTTAAAAAAAAACAAGTTTCTGTTCCTGTGAGATCGTTGTGTGTCGCCTATGTATTAGAAACATGCTAATTTTATATATGTTTCTGCATGTTATGTTTAGTTTAGAAGATGCCTTAACGAACTGTAAAAAACTACAGCATACGTTGAAAGTAAAAGATGAAAAGATTATCAGCTTAGAAACGAGGTATAAATAAGTAGCTTATAGATATAATAACAGAAATCAAAACTTAGTACGGCAACTTTGTCAGAAGGCTGTAATTTTTGTTATTTGGTACATTCTCTCGAAATTATTTGGGGGGGAGCTTGAGCCCCCCCCCCTGGCCCCTTCTAATGTCCGCCACTGGTTGATGGTGATATCAGGTAGGTACTTGCTCGGATTATTTACATTTTGAAAACCTGAACAGGAGCATATACATGACTTTTTTGTGAGCTCATGGGACCTAACTTCGTAGCTCAGTTCACAGAACATTGCATTGGCATTGCATGGCCCCAAGTTAGTTCCTGGCTGGGGGCTTGTTCTTTCATTATTCACAACTGCTCATGTACGAAGCCTGCTTAGCTTAAACGGTGGATAAGCCAGAATTTGAGAACGCTTTCTCATATCTTGTAAATCTTTACAATTCAACCTTATGTGCTAAAGCAGTACTTAGATACATAATTAGTGTATTCACTTTAAAATATTCTGTGTCGATGTTCGAGGAACGATTGAATATATATGCTTTATATTTTGAGAGCTTATTCACCGTTTTAGCTAAACGCGCTTCGTACAATCGGCCCCTGGTCCTAAAATTGATTATTGTTTAGTTACTCGGTATGACTATCGACTGTATATACTTTTGAATTCCAAGCGAGCGAAAAACTGGAAAGTTATGTCTCATAGGTATACGTTAGTGTACGTTGAATACTGAAATTTCCACGATTTTCGACTGTATTCATTTCAGATTGGAGGAGGCACAAGCATTCGAGCTGGAATGCAACAAGTTGAGAAACTCTGTTGATGACAAGAAGAAACGTATAGCGCAGTTGGAATCAAGGTGGGAATTATTCTCGAAATCGATAACTTGCCGAAATTTGGAAGTGGAAGTCTTTATTAGTTATCCCTGCAAGGGTGTTTGTGACTATTTTACAATTCAGTGCTGTTGTATAGTATTTACTACGTCTATATGCATATTTAAAACGTTTACAACAATTTTGATGTTAGGCCTATAAGTCAAACGTCGCTCTTCTCATGTGCCGAACCTAATGCAAATGACCAAAAGTCTTTGTCTGAGCTCATTTACATTAGGTTCGGCGCATGAGAAGAGCGACGTTTGACCTAGGCCTGAGTCACCTATCCTAATCCACTCTGTGTCAACTTTCCTTGTGCGAGGAGATCGGAGTGCCCGGAGAAACCCTGCGACATTCGGCGGAGTAATTGGCGAACTTTTTTCGTATGAGAAAGGTACTTCCGCTCTAAGAATCGAACTTACGACCTCATTATTGAAAGGCGCTTGTCTTAGCGACTGCGCCACCGAAGTCCCATGGTGCTTTGGTGGCACCGTCGTCTGGACGAGCGCCTTTCGCCTCTGAGGATGCGTGTTCAATACTTGGCACGGACAAAATTCTTCCTCTTATGAAAAGAGTCCTTTAACTATTCTGCCGAGAGTCGCTGGTTTTTTCGAGCACTCTGCTTTCCTTCCACCGTGAAAAGTTGACAGGGTTCGTTCGGATAAGCAGTAAGGAAACGAATATCGTATTTGCTGTTAAAATAACATGGCCTATATACTTATAGAATTATAGCATATCATCTTATTTGAAATACATAGATCATTTTAATAAATGCGCAATTCAGCCATAGGGCTGAAAGCGTTAGTGATTAAAACAATTTATCATATAAATGTAGATAAGTTTTTTATATGAATGAAGTATGTTACAGCTTAGATGACGTATCGGGAGAAAGTCAAAAGTTGTCATGTGACGTACAATCAAAGGAATCAAAAGTGAAAGATCTGGAAGAAAGGTGATATATTTGTTGTGCTCGTACAACAAAAACTCTGTTTGCAAACTTTTTCTCATCTTTATATACATTATTTATGTGATTTAAAAATTTAAGGCCCGTTTACACGGGCGATTATGGCTGCAATTTTTCGCTTCCTAGCGTTTGTAATCGAGTAGGTTGACTGGCGAGTGCATTGGGAAAATTGTTAGACCAAGAGTATATTTAAGAGGTGTACACTATATCACATCGTTCAGCAGGAGAATAGTCGCAGAAAGAGTCGCCCGTGTAAACGGGCCTTTAGATTTCACTCAGGATTCTATCAGCAAATTAAGGTCCCTTCCTGACAAGCAATTCTTCCTTGGCAAGTGTCTTGACGAATTGTCTTGTTTCGTGTGTATGACCAACAAGTTTTCCTTGACCGTCCTACAATTGCACAAGTTTTCCTGTTGAAAAGCTGAAATGACTAGCTTTTGTGCAAGGCTCCTTATTGAGGAAAAACTTATCCATTTTCTTGGTAAACACTAGGGGTTGTAGTAGTCTGGTATAGGAAAAGAGATTTTCCCTGTGCTGGATGAAAATTTGACTTGCAAACTGGAAATATCCTTTGTCAAATTCATCCAACATGGCGGCGATGACTTAACATGAAAACCACTTATATGGACAAGCAATGCGATGCAAACTGTTCTTGCTTTGTAGGGTTCGCATTTTGGAAAACGAGAAGCAAGAAGTCGAAGGAATCCAACGCATTTTGAAAGATAAGGAAGAGAGTGCGTTATTCGTCAGTGAGAAACTTAGGAGTTGCATGGCAGAATTGGCCGTGTTTGAAAATAGGTTTGTGTATAATGATAGACGAGCGTATTTTGTGAAAACATTTCAAACAAATGTGTAACGCTTTTAAATGCAGAAGAATTCCCATGGGACTGATTAAAATTCCATCCCTCATTTTGCTACCAATTCATTGTCCGTAACCAATGTAGAAGATGATAATTTGCAGTTGATAAAAGATTTTAGTCATCAAAGATCACCGAAAATGCAGGCGGAATCCTGGATTACATAAATTTTAATAATTCATCAGTGATGTTCGCCCATCAAATAATAGTGTCCGTAGGGTATCGCCGATGGTCGGCCATGCCTTTACGACTTCTGTTGTTGGTCATTGAAGAAGAAAATTATTTCTGATAGACAAAAGATATTATTCTCTCGCGAACAATGCAGGTCGCCGATCATCGGCGACATATGAGAACCAGGTTTCATAATCTTTCCCAGATGTTCCCCGAACTATTGTCCACTCTCAGTGGAGCTGAAAGTTTATTCCAATAGACAGATAATTTCTCGCCGCGATGCTCGTTGACAAAAGACTTCGCCAAAGAACTGCACTGCATCATGATACATGAAATTCAGGCTTAAAGCCTGTTTCTCATAGATTGTCAATGCTTTTGCAGCTTTTGTTGTTATTCATCGAAAGAAAAACGATTCCTAAAGCCCGTTTTCCATTGGGCGGAAGTTTCCGTGCGGAAAATAAATCTATCAAACTGATTAGCTAGCAGTACATTTCGCCACGAAAAAGTCTTAAGCGAACCAATCACGTTGCTAGATTCATTTTCCGCGCGGAAAATTCCGCCTAGTGGAAAACAAACTTAAGAGACAAAAGATTCTACTCTCTATCAACGGCGAACACTAGACGTCGGCGATGTATGAAAACCAGAATTTAGCTTTTGAACTGCATGAGTGATTAATCTCCTCTTTTGAAATTTCTCATTTCAGAATCGAAGAGGCAAGCAGTCAAAATCGAAAACTTCAGTGCTCCGTTAAAGTGAAGGAAGAAAGAATTTCTAACTTGGAGACAAGGTAAATATATGGTGGCTGTGAAGTGCAACTGTTCCCCTGATTGAGGTTTAAAGAAAAGAGCGAGGAGGGAATTTGATTTGCAAACAAGGAAAAAACCCTTTGACAAATGCATTCAACATGGCGCCGATAACATGATCTGAGACCCTGCTATAGTCGTTCATCTTTATACAGAATCAGTTGCGAAACGCTAACCTCAAACGGCACACTTTAACTCGTATTTGCGAGGCAAATGTTGTAGCTTTCGAAAGATAAAAACTTGATGCATTGAATTAAACCACGAATTACTTACTTAGAACACTTATGGCGTAAAACCTACCGTCATATGCATTCTGAAGTGTGCCGTTTGAGGTTAGCGGTTTGCCGTAAACGTGAAACTAAAACTCCCTATTGACGTTCACGACGAACCGCTAACTGCTAGCGGCAAACTTCAAATCACATTTGATTCTAATATCGACAGTTTTGTAGAGCGAAGTTGCGAAATCACGCTTCAGTTCATTATATAGGTTCCCGTAACATCGAACAACTGACATAGTTGACTTTAAAATGCGACTTAAACTTTGCCGTTTGCAGTCAGTGGTTCGCCGTAAACGTCAATCTAAAACTCTCTATTTAAACGTTTTGATGCGGTTTGACTTACTTACTTACCCATGATTTGTATGTCCGACGATTGTCCGTTGAATTTAAATGTTATACTTCGTGTAGTGTTATTGAACTGGAAGAGATGACGAGTCACAATCAGAAAATGAAACAAATAGTTCAACAAAAAGAGGAAAAGATTCGAGCAATGGAAGAGAAGTGAGGAATTTTTGAAGATTTCAAGATACGCTTTTATAACGCTGCCTTTTTTCATGTGCTGGGAATGAAGTCGAACTTTCTAAGAATTGAGTCATATCTAACCAATAAGATGCGTTTCATTTGCATGGTTAACCAATCAAATGCTAGGGTAGCCAGTGAATTGTAGTGATAAAAATAGCTGAAGTCAAATCTTAACTTCGCGTGTTGAGCGAGTTTATTTCTTTATCTGCCCAGAGTTGATAAGTATGAAGAATCCAATCGAAAATGTGAAAGATTGACTTTAAAGTTATCTGACCAAGAAGAACGAGTTTCCGTCTTAAATGACAGGTACAGTTTGATCTACTCTTTCATATTCAGTAGTTAGTTTTACCTATCTGAAAAATATAGTGAAATTGTTACGAAAAAGAGCTTTCCACTTCTCTTTTTTAAAACAAACTGTTGTTGTCTTTGCAGGGTTGCTGAACTCGAAGGACACGAAAGCAGTAATAACAGATTGAAATTGTTGATCGTTCAAAAAGATGACAGAATCAAATATTTGGAAGAAAGGTACGCTATATAGATAGAGCTAACTAGAAGTCTAGACGTTTCTTCAGCACAATATCTTACAAAAAAATGTGTGTAGTTTAAGAACGGATTAGTAAAAAACGTGTATGTATTTGTGATGCATGCATGTATACCGTTGACTTAAGCCGGTTTTCCACTTCGCCCGTACCGTAGCGTAACGTAGCGTATTTCTTTGTTTCAAAGTCATTAGTTATGCTCTGATGCTCTCCAAACAAAGCGATACGCTACGTTACGCTACGGTACGGGCGAAGTGGAAAATCGGCTTTACTCTCAGTTGCAGAACTCGGTTCGAAATTTTCGAATTTCTAATCAGAACGTACAACATTCCTCATATTAAAAAAACTTCCTTATACTGCCATATAACAATAAAATTACTTGAGCAGTAGCATGCATAATAGATAGGTGTAATTAAAAACAAAGGCACATGTTTTTTTCCGAATTTCATTCGTCGCATGAAGCGACAAAATAAATTCGACGAAAATGGGTAACATGCATAATCTGCTTATTTCTCTGCCTCAATACCAATTCTAAACACTAGAATATCTCAACAAAGACGCTTATTCATTGCAATCTATTTGAATGGCATGTTACTACTTTTAAATTAACCCGGAAATATAATTCAAAATGCCAGGAACAGTGCGTTGAAACTTAGTGCGTCAAAATGACTCAAATATTTTAAGTACGGACAATTCCTGACCTTGATATAGACACTTTAAAAAACTCAAATATTATAACTATGTACAATCCCTCACTTTGATACAGACACTGCAAATGACTAAAATATTATAAATATGTACAATCCTTGACTTTTACACCGACAGTTTAAATAACTGATTAGTAGAAAAAGGGGCAATTCCCAATCTTGATATAGGCTCCTGACTTTGACAAAAGCAGTCTAAAGGAATCGAATATTATAAATATTTACAATCCCTGACTATTATATCATGGTCAAGGATTGTACACATTGACATGTATAGACCTGGACAGAAGCGTGCTTAATCTACTTGTCGCTGAATCGCGATGACCGCATTTGATGCTCACGTCATATGGCACCTGGTCTCATGGGCTAGTACGCTGACCGTAAATAAGGCTCGCAAACCCTTATATGGGTCTATAGGAATATCTTTTCATGATCAAATTGTTCTAGAATTTACAAAAAAATCGGCTGTTTTTCTTCGCTATTTTAATGAATGCAGAGTATAACGTTGAAACTAAATGATGGCCCTTTAACCGAAAACTTTACATCTCAATCAATTAATTATTTATCAAAAGTGTGTCAAAATATAATGCAGAAAATCTTGCTGAAAAACAAGCTGTCAACTATAAATTTAAAGCTACATTACAATGGCAATTTAAACACGACATATTAATGACCGTATGAAACCCTGGCTGCAATAAAAAGTATATTTTTATTCAGATTTTCCTCAGGAACATATGTCTTCTGTTCAGTGTATGATCATGAACTGCGTATAGGTATAACAAGGTGTCAATCTTTATGAAACCAAACTTCTATATAGTTTTCACATCATACAGATTACGACTGCTTTGTCTCTGCGACCCAATAAATCACAAAAACATCACAAATTTGATAGAAATTCTTCGTAAAAAAAATCAGTAGGAAAGAAAAATAGTGAAAACAAATGAAAGTATTGCGCCTACAAACAATAACAAAAAGGACGGTACGCAGTGTTATTCATCGGCATAGGTCCTATATGACGTGAGCATCAAATGCGGACAAAATACATGTCTATGGTGGCCTATGAGTGCCATAGCAGTTTAGAGCCTTGTTTAAAAAGTTATCGAGATATTTCTTTACTTTGTTTAAATTTAATTTTTACTCCAATATCTTTTTAATGCAAACACCTGTTTCATATTACAATTAGAAATTGTTTTATTGTATTGGAAACAAATTGAGTTTTGTTTTGAAAATAAACATTTTAAAGTCTGTTCTCTCAAGTCTTGTTTTGTTTTGTTTAAGTGCAGTTTTGTTTTGATTTAGTTTGGTTTTATATGGAGTACCCTATTCTTGACATGCGCGCGATCTATATATTGGCGAAATCTCGATTTGTTTCTGTCGTTCTGTCTGTCCGGCCGTTTTCCAGAGGAGGTTTTTACGGAATGAGGGAAGCGGTCCAGCATTCCATGTGCTATAGTAAAACGGTTCGAAATAAAGCGCAAAAAATTAACATATGGCTAAGTTGCATATTCCTGGTAATCTAGATCATGGTGATGAACGTTTTAGTGTTTAATCGAGTGGCAAGCGATGTCTTTTCCAGTGGCGGATCTATTGTACATCAAACCGGTCGTAAAATTCTCAAATGTTGGGCCGAGTTTTTAGTAATAGCACTTCAGTTTTTTATACAAGTTATGCAGTCAACTTTACCGATAATATTTCAGTACAAAACTGTAGATTCCAGGTTTTACCATGTTTTATTTGAAGCAAGGCGAGTTTTGTTGCAGTATTTCAGCGGTCCTTATGCAGGATTGCAGTGTCTCTCTTGTTAAATCAGGCGTTCTGATTGGCTAGATTCATGGTTGCCATGGATTCTGACCGGCTGGGTGGAAAATTATGGGCTTTTTGTCGAAAATCAGGAGTGCAGCCCGCATTAAACTGGCTTTAGGATACGGTTTCTGATTGGTTAGTCTGGTTCTATTCTAACCTTACAGGGCATTTCACTGGTTTATTTTCTCTGCTCCGTTATCGTGCATTAACAATGCAGCACGATGCCGTACGGCACAGTGTTCTTGTGCTCGTTCGTCAAAGTGTATCTTGAATTTTGACTCTTACACGGCAGATGGAAAACGAATTCTTCGAAGAAGCGCAAAAAGCTCTTGAAAACAACAATGCGTCTGCTGTGTTACCACCAAGCCGAGGAGGTCCTCTAGTTATTTTATGTCTCTGGTCGGCAACAAGCTGTATTGATTGCTGAGACTTACATACCAAATAGTGTTAACTCGATCGACAGGAAATTATTACATCGCAATTAGTAGGAATCATTAAACTGCTATTATTTACTATTTTATTCGGATCGAACTTCAAAGACGCGAAGCTTGAAGGCTTCGTTTGTTATTGATTATCATCAGGGCATTTGCATAACTTTACCCTCGCACGTAGTATTTTGATACATAATTATTATAATGTGCAGTCATTGACCTATATTAAAGCTCTATTAAGCCCCCCTTCAAAGCTATAATTTTCAAATAAGTCCCCCTCCAAAGAATATTTGCTTGAATTTGCAGTAAAAATACGTAATTTGTAAAGAAAAAAGAACTGTTTTACTGTTGACACCTTACCTTTTATTATAAATTAGTATTATACAGATATGAGAACATGCAGTAGCTGAATTTCATTTTTTTGTCTTGAGCCCCCCGTCTCTATTGAGCCCCCTCTTGTAGGTTGAAGAATTAAATAAGCACTCTGGGGCTTACTAGAGCTTTTACGGTAATTGTTGATTTCAATTCTCGTTCGTAAAATACAAGGAGTTTATTAGAGCGTTTGTTATTTATATTATATGAAATTATTTCGCTATAATTTCGCTCCAATCTTTTATAAGAACACTTTATTGTCAACATCGTGTATTTGATTTTGTATTTCGTGACAGCTTATGCTGAATAATGTATAATCGTATCAACACACGAAAAGTCGTATTCGACGCACGTTTGTAGCAAACGAAGATATCGTGACGAGTGAATCCGGTATAGTGTAAACAGGGCCTGAATCCCCTCAGCCCTCCGCTTACCATGCTTGTGCTTTTTAATTCCTATCTATAAGAGTAAGTTATAGTTGACATTTTATAGTTGAGATTTTAACCAGAGAGAATCTCGACGCACGGTGTTAGGAAGATATAACTACCAGCAATTATTGACTAGGCTTACAGATTTTGTATATTTCTTTGTGTCATTACCATTAAAAATCTTCATGAAGCATAGATAGTTGCAAAATTTGAGCCGCTCCGATAGCAATCCGGTATAGTATAAAAGGGGCCTAAGCTCCCTGCAAAAGTGCGAATGTATGTATGTATGATGTAACCTTCATTTAAAACCATTATCGACGGTATATATAGCCCCAATCAACATTCAGCTGGTTTCCATGAGGGGCGTCGAAACACTAAGGCCCGGTTCAAACGTCGAACTTTTCATGTGCCGAATCGAATGCAAATGAGTCTAAACAAAG
>JAODVQ020219278.1:0-13745 GCA_025400075.2 Phenganax stokvisi
AAAATAAGGAAAATATAGCCGTGCAAAGTTGACAAATTTTGTATATTTTTCTATTGCGCGCGGGAAATGGATACCCAAATCCTCGAACGGGGTATTAATTTCCCGCACGTAGTAGAAAAATATACAAAATTTGACAACTTTGCATGGTTATATTTTTCTTATTGTACAACATTTCACAACCAAATTTGGCAGTTTTACTAAACTCAGGATGCCCTTTCAGGTTGTGGTAAAAGATTTTCCTAGTTCAAAATTTTTTGAATTTTGCCTATAAGGTTACAGTTCCATTCACTTGCAAGTCTGAAGCATTGTATGTTCATTGTGAATTAATTCAAATGCTTCATCTCTTTTTTAGGAAAACTTTCCAAAGAGAATAGATTTCTCTGAATGTGTCATTAAGGTTTATGCCCAGGTGAGGGAACTGACGTAGCCATATTTGACGGAATACTACTGCCAATTTTTAGGCGGTAGTTATTTAAGAACTTTATCCCTTCTGCTTCTATTAGATTAGAGAGTTTATCAAATCATCTCTGAAGTTTTACGAGAACTTAAATTTCAGGTAAGTATGTATGTAGAGGTATAAAAATGTTTTCCACACGAAAGAAAGTTCCTGTCTTTGTTTTTTACGACACTACAACTATAAGTAATTTTTATCGTATGTTTTAGTCAAATGGATATTGGTGACAATGTAAGAAGATCGACGAATTTTCTCATCACAAAAACGTTGGCTGGTAAAATGTTGTTGTGATACAGAATTTGAAAGTGAATTGAAACCTGACATGATTAAAATTTGGCGTTTCAGGTTGTCTTAACAATGTTATTAGAAGAAAAAAATTAACATTAGCCCAGGTATATACCTTGTTGCCGTGTGTGGAGAAAACCGTAGTGATTTGAAAAAAGTTTGTTTCATTATAGTTTTAAAACTGTTGTATCATTTTTCAGACTGTGCAGACGTCAATCAATACTTTGCACCTAGAAGCTGCTTGTTCCAGCCTGGAGGAGTTTGTTGCTGAAAAGACTGGGTATGAACTGTCGTGGTCTAACCTCAGTTATATTCTCCTTTGAATTATTTCTTTACAACAGGACGTCAAATGATGATGAAAATGTGGCACGAGTTTATGGCTTGGGAGCTTTTAAGGTTTGAAGAGATTCGGAAAGGATTGGCATTTGGCTTTGAGCTGAAAAAGAAAGCTCAACCTTAGTAAACCCTTTTTATCAGTTCTGTTTTATGTGCTTCGCAGGATGTCAGAGCAGAAGCCGAACAGCGAGTTTATGAGAAATTGAACCAAAAGATGGACGAATTTCTCGATCTAGGTAGTCTCAACAGTTTAGCTGTAGGAACTTTCTTACGATCGATCACGAGTGGTAGGACTTTGGACGATTGTCAATCACTGTCTAACCCATGGCAGTTATCCCAGACAGAATCTCGGCTCTGAGTCATAATTGTTTCATGTGTTTTAGCCTCGTACAATTGGGCGTCTTCAGGCAGTAAAAATCATCCCAGTGAATATCTCGTTGATCTTCTCACTTATTTACGTGTTACGTTTCTCACTTTTACTAATCTGCCCGTAAGTACGACTATATGATGTTACCTCAACATTTATCTCTGCATGTAACGTTTCCAATGTGTTGGGAATTTTCTAGGGAAATGTTGCGCAGACTGCTTGTATGTCCTCATGCAAACACCTGGCTAACAGATTAAGAGAGTTCTTAGTGGACGACAGTGTAAGTATCTAAAGTGATTTATGTGTACAACTTGGAAGATGGGATACAAATTTTGTAGAGCTTCTTCATTTTCTATAGGTACACGAAATGAATATGAATGGACTTCAAGCTTTTAATCAAGATTTGAGAAAGTGTGAAGGTTCGTTTCTGTTTGAAAAAAAGTACAATTCGTGACAGGTAGGTGTTCAAAGACGGCTTTTCTGCTTATTTTCAGAATTCGCAAATTCCAATCCAGTTGATGGTTTTAATGATGGAACCTTGCAGCTGACGTTTACAGAACTTAGACAGGTTGGTATGGTGTAATTATAGTTGTTTGAAGTTAGTTCATTTTCAACTGTGAAGTTTCTTATGTTTAGATTGTGGATCTTCTTATGTCTGGGGACTGGTCAACTTATATGGTAGACCATGGCAAACCGCACAGTAAATACTCAAGAGTCAATCCACTTGTTGCTGCGAAACTGTTAGAAAAGTACGATCATTACTTCATGTTATCACGAGAACCTTTGAGTGTAGATAATGTACTTGTAGTTGTAGGTTGTGCCTGAAAGAGTAATCAGTCAGGTTGCCAGAATTGGACTGAATTGTAAAGTGATGATGAGTTGTGGTGAATATCACTGTGTTTTTCTCACAGATTATACGCAGAGTCAGACAAAAAGAAAGGCATTACACTCAATCTTCGAAAAGTAGATCGTGAGAAAAAGAAACTTTGGGAAACGACGATAAAGAAATTGCGAAATCTGGACAGCGAGAAGAACATGAATTGATGGGAAATACTAAAAGTTTTACATTCAAAGTACGATGAAATTTAAGTATATATTTTTATACTAAATGAACCATAGCCCAAAGATGGAAAACCACTCAAAAATTTTATATGAGAATTTGAGAATATAAAAAAACTGAATCGTACATATATGAAAATTGGTTTCAATCGTAAAATGAATGAAGGTTAAAAGCCACCTTAGGATTTGATGATCGCCTTCAAACATGATTTCCATAAGATTTATGTAAACTGTTGTCTTTGAATAAACATAATTTGCATTACACTGTTTTGATGCGCTTCACTTATGATGCTCTGGCAACTTCGTTAGGGCAGTGTTCCATACTGAACCTAACCACCATCACAAGGCGATAACGACCTCTCAGTCTTGAATAATCTGTCTGAACCTGTACTTGATTGCTCTATTGTCGTAGAAAGACTTGCGGTAGACTTTATTGAGAGTATTTCAGAGTTTTGAACTGTTTGCTCAGCATCAGTAAATCCTCAAAGCACTTTGTATTCATTGAAGTTAAAGGTACAGTATGATAGAGTTGTAATATTTCTAACGTGTCCCCACTAGTCTATATGGCTAACCCAATCTGATAGGTAATGTAAGATCATACCTTTGATGAGGTGTAGCCTGTACTAGGAGCTTTGTCAAACTATACTTGTGGATGCTTTTCAGTTGAAAATTGATGTATTTCTTAACCATTCCAGACTTTTCGCTTTTAAAGAAACGCATGATTAGACTTGTGCTCCCTATATTCGTATTTGCTGTGTAGTCTGCAATATCAACTATTCAGTTATTCTGAATTCCAATTCTTTTCTGATATGTTTTTGTATAAATTTGGTACTGTGATTAGTGCAATAAATCTTTCTCTATATTTCCTGAAAGTTATTGACATGCAGGCAGCAGCTGCTTTCATATTCTGGAATGTTTTTGAGATTTTAAAACGATTGCGGATTATTCATTGTTCATTTTGTAGTCCAGTAGCTTGAACTTGTTAGCTCTGTTACGAAAGACATCATCCCCGATCCTCTCTTGCTAACTTGTGTCGATATGTTGTTGTAGTGTGCAGTCTTGCAGGAGTACAATGAGTTTTAAGATCTTTCGTACATCAAAGACTCGAGTTAATAACCTCCAAGAGTTCAACCCTGACCGTCCAGCATCGGGGAAAAATGCTGAACCAGAATTCAAGAAAGACGAAGTCGCAGAGGTTGAGAGTGGCGTGGGGGATGCGTTCGAGGAAATCTTCGGAGAAGCAGGGCAGGAGGTACCCCCTGAAGAAGTGAACGTACCGAAACCTTATGTGAGAAAAGATGGTGAACCTGACGATGAACCATTGGAAGAAGAACCTCCGAAACGACTGTACAGCGGACGAGTGGTGGAAGAAGGTGTAAATCCAAGTAAGACAAGTGAAGTGGAAGCCGCTGATCTGGATAATCTGATTTCAGCTGCAATGGGTGGTGATGCATCTAATGATAATACCCCAGCAGAAACCAAACGGTCAACATCGACTCCGAGCAAAGATGATACAGGTGTGCGGGGCTTTGATCCAGTGAACTCAATTTGTGTCTGGAGTGTGGTAACTTATTGACCTCATTGATTTGATCATAGTTGGATGGTGTGAAAGCTTGATCATCGTTACTGCTCTTTGTTTTTGTTCAATTTACTGCCAATAAAATTATAGGTTAACAAAGTTTGTCATGTGCATTTCTAACTATACACCATATCTATATTTAGGTGTGGATAATGCAGACTTTGGAGGATTTATAAGTATGATCAGGGACGACAGTGAACCAACACCTCCAGTCGAAAACAAGAAAGAAGAACCGCGAGATATCCCACTTGACAGAAAGTCTAGGGATGATAGCTCGAGGAAGAGTTGGGCTGGTGAAAAGGTATCAATGAATATAAGATAACTGCCACTTAAGATGTCCGTCAAAATTGCTTCGTGAAAACCACATATTCCAATTTTCTTTTGCAGCCCTCCTCAGGTTCCACGATTAGTACATCGTCTTATTCTTTCTCATCCAAATTCGTTCCTAATATTCCTGCAAGTTTTTACAAAGATATTCAAACGAAACTAGAAGATCTCATATTTAAATTTGAATGTCTTGACAACGAGTACGCTGCACTACAGAAGATCAGCCATAAGGTCTACGTCGAAACAATGGATATCAAGAAGATCCTCTCCAATTAAAATTAGAAACTGCACCACATTGCTCTGTAGTAAAATTCATAGAAACTACTTTCGCCGCCTAAGATTAAAGGAATTAAAACTAGAATTTTGTGCTATTGTAAAGTTAGCGTTTCGATCATAGAAATCAGTAGTTCTTGTTGTAGTGTGAACACAGAATTCTCACAAAGATCTTTGTAAAGGCGTTTTTCAACTCCTTCGCACATAACATAAGCGACGCCGATAAGCCAAACGTTCTGCAGGCGTGACGTCATCGTCGTTAGCATTCAACACTTGACCTTTTGAGATCAGTGTCTTTCATTTTCAAAATGGCGGTCAGAGTGGAGCCGCGTGTACCAAAAGAAGTGCGTTTTAACATGGATAAAACTGATGAAATAGTGAAAAACACACTTGACCATGTGAGAAGGATACTTAGTGATCATGATTATGTAAAATATCCGTCTCCTATTGAGGTAAATGGCAAGAAAACAGCGTTGGTTCTGAACGCAGTTGACCCACATAGGAAAGACATGAACGCTCAAAGCGACCCCCAAATTATTTGTGGAGCAAGTAGTTCTACTAATAGCGAGGTACATCTTGGAATATATGAAAGAAAAGTGGTTCGTTTATGTTTATGAAATATACGGGCTTATATGTGATTTGTACTGGTTGCAAAGTGTTTATTTTCATACAATTTCAATGAATGTTGAAGACACGTGGGTTATACTCGAATTTTCCGGAAGTGTGATAAACCTGATATATGTTTGTTATATGTTGCTTATTCTCACTTCCATCGACCCTGTAGAATATTAATGTCTAGTAAAAAACTGAATAAATTCATAGTTTAAGTTTCCGGTCCCTTTTTGAATACCCTGTAAGTAAAATTTGGTGTGATTTGGAAAATCCGTCATCACTCATTAATGCTGATGTTTAATAGTGGTGTGTTTGAGTGAGATTGGGATTTTTCTTACTTGATGTTAACTTTATCATTTATAGGTTGGAGAAACGAAACAGCTCCCAAATGAAGGTTGGACTGATATTATAATATGCTTGTCATATAAATAGCAAATGTGTCTAATATATTATCATTTTTCATTTTATATGAAAAATGACCAATAGCTGTTCCAATTTTGTATAGGAATTCAAGCAAGTGATATGTGCAGTCTTCTAGATAAGTTTGAACAAGGTTGGTATTACAAAACAAGGCAAATTTGCTCACCACATTAACTTCAAAATATGCTAACTTCAAATCAAAATTGTTATCACTTTAGCAATCGGCAATTATTCAAGTATCTTAACTCCAGCTACCTCTCCTGGGTAAGAAATTTATCATTCAGAAGTTAATTTTCTATCTTTATTGCCATTTTTGAAGGTGCTAATAACTGTATACTAGCTGAATTATTTAAAGATTTAACATTCAAACGTTGAGCTTGTAATTTTGGGTTTTCCAGACATTCTGAACTCTGGAATGAACCTCTTACTTTAAAGATCAATTCACATGTGAATCAAACAGGTATAATCGAGAGAATATGTAGTCGATATGTTTTGTTTAGTTGCTATATCAGTAATTAACTATTGTTATAAAATTTGTAGAATTGACTCCGCCGACTACGCCACCTATACCAGAGCAGAGAAATCTTCAAAATGTCGGTAAAGTATTAGGACAACCAAAGAAGATGAACAAATTAACAGTGAAGAAAATTACTGCAAATAAAGGCATAGGAAAAGTTGGGTTAAAAAGTAAACCAGCAACTGACAAGAAGTCTAAAAAGGCAACCACAGTTTTGAAGAAAGTAAAGCAAAAAGTTGAAAATGCTTTTTCTACTGAAAAACAAGGAATAAAATTAGCAGCAAATATTAGAAAAGACAGCATAACAAAGCAAGCAAGTAAGAGAAAGAATGAGAATCCAACACAAGATAACAAAGACATGGCCCCTTCTGAAAAGAAGACCAAAACAACTTTAAGTAATAAGGAACAGGATTGGTTGAAAAAAACTCAAGAAAGCAATGTTGTATTGTCAGTTAAAACAAAACTGAGTGATAGCTCTGAGACAATAGTTGCAGATAAGAATAAGTTTGAAAAACATGAAGTGAAAAATTGTCTAGACAAAACCACTTGTGAAATGGTGGCTGGTGATATATCATCAAAATTGAATGACAGTGAGGATAAAAACATGCTTGAGAAAGAAAAGAATGTTATAAAGAAGTGCTTCAGTGATACAAACAGTTCAATGGATGTGACTAATGAGAATTTGCTTAACCTGAGCAAGTCTAAAGATGAGAAGCCAACAGAGGATGTGGTAAAAGAACCATTAAATAAAGAAGCTTTGCCTAAACTGAACAGGATTAAAGATAAGAAAGATATTAAATCTCCAGAGAATGCAGTAAGAGCTGGATCAATTGCAAAAGTAGATGATATGCAAGAGCAAAATAACTATGAAATTCAGACAAAAAATGGTTCATATAAAAGGGAAAATAATGATTTAAAAGACAAAACAGTACAAGACAGTGAAGATTCAAATTGTGAAGATGATAAAAGGCAGAATACTGAGAATTCTATGAGAAGAAAAGCAAAAGATGATTATAGAAGTGATTATAAATATACTAGAAGAAAACGAAAGCATGCATCGAGTGATGAAGACTTTAGCAGTAGTGATGATGAAAGATCAAATCCTCGTAGATCTGAACGATACAGCAAACGTTCATACGATAACAATAAAAGGCAAGAGAAGTATAGAAAGTATTCATTGAGGGATAACGATGATGAGAGATATACGGAGGAAAGACAAAAAAGGAGGGATAAAGATGATGAGGATGGGTACTATAGAAGAAATATCCCAGATATTGAACGTCAAAGGAAAATTGATTTCAGATTGGGAAGATCATATATAAGAGATATTGCAAAGGTAATGTTCAATGTTTTTATAATACTATATAATAATAATATTATTTAATAATATAATACTATACTTAATTATATATAAACTAATACCATTGCTAATACAAATACTATTGTAATACTATTATAGTAATATTATAGTAGTATACTATAGTAATTGTAAAGCAAAGTAGATCCAGTGTAGATGTTGGTATCCCTTACTGACGTCTTGTAATTTTACTTTTGTGTTTTAGGAAGAGCGAAGGGTAATATATGTTGGTGGTCTGGCATATGGGACAACTCGAGATGAATTGTGGAACAGATTTCGAAAGTTTGGTCCTATTGAAAAAGTTACAGTTCATTTGCGTGTTGGAGAGTAAGTTTAATAAATAAAAATAACGGTCAAGATGTCATATTTTTTTTCATGCGAATATTTTTAGAAACTTTCATAAACTCTTTTGAACCTGTTTTGGATTTTTGAAAATATATGAAGTCTCTTGATCTTCCCATTTCTAGACGAGATAATTATGGTTTTGTGACGTTTTTTGAACCTGGTCATGCTCGCGACTGTATTGAACGTAAGTACAGCTAGTAGTAGTCTTTAAAACTCAATTCATAAACGGATTTTCTGGGGGGGGGTGCCACCTCCCCAAGTATCAGTTTTTACCCCTCTAAGAAAATTCTTCACCCCTCCAAAATTATTTTAACCCCCCCCCAGTTTTCAGCAGAACATATTAATAGTCCAGTCGAACTGCAGAGTTTTGCTTCACAAGGTTTAATTAAAATAACAAAGAACAAGAATATTGGAGATTTTTGTGCAATACCTATGATATTCTTCAGTCATCATGGTGGGTTATAACAACAAACCAAGAATCTAGACTTTACTTTGGTTTGATGATTTTTTGTATTACGTCACTTCCTTACCAACTCACCCCCCTAAAATTTATGGCACCACCCCAGTAAAAAATATGAAAATCCGTCTATGACTCAATTCGGTGATCATTATCCAGTAAACATACCATTTCGACAATATTTCAAATCCAAATTGAATGATTGTTTAATTATGTAGATGGAAATGATGATACAACAGAGCCACGCGTAGATTTGTGTTTTGGAGGCAGACGACAGTTTTGTGGAGGGAGTTACGTTGACTTTGGTAAGAAGTGAATACTTGTGAGATTTGTTTGCACAAATAGATTGATTGAATAGTGTCTAGAAGAGGTTTAAGGCCCGTTTACACAGGCGATTTACGATGGGATTTTTCTCGTGTTGAACGATGTAATAAAGTGGACAACTGGCGAATATACTTGGTCCAACAATTTGGCTGAAGCACTCGCCGGTCAACCTACTCGATCACATACGCTAAGAGGAGAAAAATCGCCCTTGTAAACAACGGGCCTTTAGTATTTTCAGGTTTTTAAAACCGTATTCTTCTGGGGCCGGTTGTACGAAAAGTGGTGAATAGCGCTGTCCACTGGATAGTGATTTTTTTAAACATTCGTAATTCCATTGATCGTTATAAAACAAGAATAAGATTGCTTTTCATAGATTAAAGGCCACTATGTTCATTTCTTTGAATAATTGGAATGTTTCGTCGCTTTTTGTCCCATGTTGGGAAGGTTGAAAAAACCAATATCCACTGGGTAGCGCTATCCACCTTTCGTACAAACGGCCCCTGGTCATGAAATAACTTTTTTGAGCCAAAATATTGATTACTACTGTTTTCGAGAAATTTGAGACGTTATAGTATAGAATTGGAAATTTTTGAAAAGTTACGTTGAAGGGTACTCTAATGAGTGGCTATAAATAACGTAAAAATTTTCAAGGGAAATTTGGGACGGTTTGACTCTCGATTGGCAATTTTGATATTTCAGATTCAACAAATAGTCGTATTGAGGAGTTGAGTGAACATTACGGTAATGTTCGTGAAGACAGCCCAGATGAAGACGATTTTGATACACTACTGCGCATGTGTCAAGAAGAACTTGGCCGGTAAAATTTTTTTGGTTTAAATATTGCGTTGTCTGTTGTGTTGATTGTATTGAAATTTTCGTTTGGAAATTTTGAAAAAGAGGTAACATTCAGCAACTGTTACAGCTTGATTTGCGCGAGTTCGTGAAATAGAGCTTGTTAGTTTGTGTTATAAACAAACATTAATAGCCTTCATAAACTGGATCCTGGACGATAAATTGTGTATTTAGACGTATATTTTAAAAGCTAACCACTAACCTTACTATTTGGTTAAAAGTTATTTGAATTTCAGTAAATAGATGCTCTGGTCGTTTTTACGTCACCTTTACTTAAGCCCGTTTTCCACTAGGCGGACTTTTCCGTACGGAAAATAAATCTATTAAACTGATTGGCTATCAATATATCGGCACAGATTAGAGACACACACAGATGTCCGACTTCCACGAAATTGCGTAAGTCGATTTTCCTGCGATTTCAATGGCGGCCATTTTAACCTGGCAAGTGCCCTACAGAAAGGCATTCACCCCTTGAACAAATGGTTTTATAAATGGCATCCGGGGGGTGATGGTCTCTGTTTCGGACACTTGCCAGGTTAATGGCGGCAACTTACGCGAAAATCAGTGGCTTGAAGACTAGGTCGGACATCTGTTAGTCTCTCATCTGTGATATCGGGTTGATTTATTTTCCACTCGGAAAATTCCACCTAGTGCAAAACAGATATGAAAAATACCAGCCAAAAGGAATGGCTGAATTGCAACTGATTTACAAAATATGTATAAGAGTATCCAAAAAATTACACTATATTACAAATTATAAATTATACTGTTGGATAAAATTTTGAGTACACTAAGATTTAACTACGCTAAGACTTCGTTATCACTTTTCTTGTTTGATTAGGGTTAAATAATTTTTTAAAACGTTCTGTGGCTTGTAAAAACGCTATAGATGATGTCAGTGGAGGCGATGGCAGCCAACGACTTTTTTGTCCGCCTGTTCATTATTCTCACCTGTTGTTCTCAATGGTTGTTCTTCATCCACATCTTCTCAAAGAATGCACACCTCCCCGTCGGGGTGTTTTACTATACGACATTGGTGTCAATATTCACAAAGGCGTAAGGTCGTTCTAATAATTAAAAGCGAGTGGCGTTAGTCAGAGTATAATTAGATTTTATTAGAACTTCACAAAAAAGGAAAATTTTGGCGGCCATTTTGTTTTTGACTGTTTATAGTTCTGTTTATGTTTTTGCAGAAACTTATGAGAAAACTGCTTTTCCTAACCCACTACTAATATATATGTAGTAGCTTTGTGGTTTCCCAACAAATTGTATTTTGTTTGTCTGCCCCTTTGCCCTTCTTCAGCTTAGAAATTACAAATTTTTCGTTTTCCCGATTTGTACGGTGAAAACACAATCTAGTTTTCATTGTGTAGTTTTTGGGGAAATACTTGTGATTGAATTCTTTTGAGATTTTTATTTAAAATTGTTCTCATAATATCCAGAAATTTTGCAATCGTAATATGGAAGAATTTGGAGTGATTTGGACTTATCCAAAAACAAATTGGCGGAAAGAAAAAACGACAACTTTTAGGTCCTGTTAATGATTAACAGCGCTCTGAATCTCACTGAAAAATTTTGGGCAAAATTTTGTGAGATTCTGTATTTTTATCTAGTCAATATATACTGATCAAAAAAATATTCTTCCTAAATAATTGTATTAATCGCATTCTGATTGGTCAGCATTGCGAAAAAACCTACCATAAAAGGGCATAGATTCGCCAAAAAATGTTGCAAATTTGCTAGTTAGTATTCAGAAAGTGTGGACTCGTCGTATCTTGGGGCATTTCAAAAATGGTCTCCTTTCGGAACAATCTCCATCGCTTCGTTCTTTAAGAAATTCATCCACCGAAGCTGGAAGACATAGGAATGCATCAAATATGGCAGGCAAGTGTTTCTTTGTTGTTTCTATTGTCTCATTAGCGCATTGTTTCTATTGTTTCCTTATTCATAACCCAGAAATATATTCGGTCAAAGTGTCCACCCACCCATGCGAGCAAGAAGACCAAGTTTTGGCTTTAGTTTTTGCTTTTTTCGTTCAATATCTGCCGTAACTAAACTCTAACAAGCTTTGTAGTCATTTTTAAAAAGTTTGAACCATTTTTTGGGGCAAAAATCTCGAGTCGAAAATTACGGACTTTAGCGCGTGACTTTACCAAACCACAAAGTGAACAAACAGTCAACAATTCGTCGTTTTCGTCTTTATTTTCGGCTTTTTTCTTTCAGCATTTGTTTCATACAAGCTCAGACGAACTTTGTGAGACTTTTGAATGAATTTCGAAGATTTTTAGGAAAATTCCAGGTGAAAAGGCGCGGACACTTGCATGTGACTTGACCTAAACCCATAGACAGGCGTATATACGCGTTATTTCGTTCTTTTTTCGAATAACTGAAGATAGAAAGTCGAAAGAAAACTCGCAAGACTAATTCCACATAAGTTTCTAGCCTTTTATGGGCGAATTTTGAAAGACAAAGTTTAGGGAAGACTATTTCCCCATATTTTTTAACAGTTCGGAAAATTTAGAAAGAAACATTTTAGGCAAGATTTTCTGCAAATGGCTTATCGTTTTCCTTTCTTTACAACAAGAAACGAGTTTTTAAGTAAATTCTTGAAAAAGATCATTAAGTACTAATTGCCAGTTTTTAAGTGTTAATTGCCGATTAACTGCCTAATTAATTTCAATTGAATGTTTCTTAACTGGCAATTAAATCTTTCATTGTTACCAATACTAAAATTACTGTTTCATTTCAGATATTCCTGGAAAGACTCTGCAGCCTTGTGACCTCAATCGCCTCCAAGCAAACACAAATTGGTATGATTTTGCCTTTCTCATTTAATTTCAATTGCCATTTCCAATACAAAAATTTGCATTTTTCAATTGTATGTTTCAAAGTGTGCCCATATATAAATAAAAAATAAAATATTGTATGGCACTGAGTAAAATAATTCATGACACAAAGTATATTGGGCACAATGTGAAATGATACATGGCAATGAGTAAAATATTCCACGAGAGAGACTATATTAGTCATGATATATGGCATTTAGTGAAATAATCTCTGGCACAAAGTATATTAGACACAATGTGAAATTGATATATGGCATTGAGTAAAATATTATATGGCACTGAGTAAAATATTGCATGGCAATATTCCATGAGACAGACTATATTAATTATGATGTATGGCATTAAGTAAAATAATTATCTCTGGCACAGAGTGTATTAGACACAATGTGAAATTGATGTATGGTGCTGAGTAAAATATTGCATGGCACTCTGAGTGAAATGTTCCTTGAGACAGACTATATAATTCATGATGTACATGTCATGATGTTATGGCATTTAGTAAAAGAATCTCTGGCACAAAGTATATTAGACACAATGTGATATTGATGTATGGCATTGAGTAAAATATATGGCAGTGAGTAAAATATGGCATGGCACTCTGAGTGAAATATACCATGAGACAGATTATATTAGTCATGATGTATGGCATTTGGTAAAATAATCTCTGGCACAAAGTATATTAGACACAATGTGAAATTGATGGATGGCATTGAGT
The DNA here is from genome assembly GCA_025400075.2 of Phenganax stokvisi. Lineage (NCBI taxonomy): Eukaryota > Metazoa > Cnidaria > Anthozoa > Malacalcyonacea > Clavulariidae > Phenganax > Phenganax stokvisi. Next base: position 13,126 of record JAODVQ020219278.1, read on the forward strand.
AAAATACTGTAAGGCAATGAGTAAAATAATCCATGACACAAAGTATACTAGACACAATGTAAGATGATGTATGGCATTGAGTAATATAGTCTATGACATAGAGTAGAAATCTTTAAATTCTTCTTGCATGAATGCTTGTTAGTCCTAGATAGTAAAGTCTTGATTATTCTATTTCTTCCGTTTGAGTCAACTTGCCATTGTTCCAGTGGAACACTATCTTTCAATCTATGACTGATATTAGTACTTCTTGGATCTCAGCTTTTATCACGCAATTTATTTATCTGATATCAACTTGTGAAAGTCCTTTTATAGTGCTCTTCCAACCTATAGTGTGCATAAGATGAAATATTTAACTTGGTTCCATATGTAGTGTATGTTTGAGTCCTGGAATATAGGACTTTCAGATGCATAATCGCATCCCTCAATCCCTTGGCTTACTTCACCTCAACATAGAATTTCTCTTCGATATAAATTTCCTGAAGGCTATCCTGTTGCTAAAATGTCACACCATGATCTGTAAGCTCTTGCATTGTCTTCAGTCTTGACATCCATTAGGTTCCTTACGATGGATTAGAAATTGAACTTAGTATGTCTTTCTATATATGACTTTGTGGCATATA